>CM052080.1:12784186-12989186 GCA_020010945.3 Muscidifurax raptorellus
CTCTTAGCTTGTTTTTGCTATACGAGTGTATGCAGACCGAGTCATTTTGGCTCCTTTAAAAAACAAAGTCCGAGTTTTTGTGCTCTCCTTGCTTATCAACTTAATTTTAAATTGCTTTGTATCCAGATATAGAGGTTTTTTCTCTGCCGCTTATTTTCACACAGTTACGCTCAAAATTGTTATAAAATTTCACGAACGAATTAAATAACGACTTTAGAAGCCAAAAGGACCAGTATATACCAGTGTGACGTTTCTTACGTGAATTATAATGAGTCGGTCCAAAAAAGTGAACGATACAATATTAAAAATAATGACCTTATGGAGAGAACTGTAAAAGTGTCGATAAGAGTATATATATGTATATGTAATAAAGAGGAAAAAAATGAATAAAAACAAGATTCGGATCACTTAACTAGAGCAAGTGCAGTTGGTTTTAAAAGACAGTATATAGTAGACAATAAAATCTAATTAGAAAATATGGAATTACAATAGAGTACCTACTTTTATACTCATTTCGTAATAAACAAGTTTGCAAGGGTATAACAATCTATAAAGATTCGCGAGACTGAAAGACTCTATAATGTCTAGAGAGAGCTGAGAGAGACAAAGAGAGAGAGAGAGATAGGAAGAAGATGAGCATAAAGGTGTGATTATATCTAGATAAAGGTAGTCTCCGTTCTCTCATACGTATTTTCTCGTCTAATCGCAGCATCATAATCATCACGGAGGGTGAATGTGGCAATCAGTCAATCAAATAAAGTTATAATAGTTACATATGTATAATATACATAGTCCAGATATATAGATCTGGTGTATAAAAAGTCATTGTCAATTATATATAATAAAGAACTTCGCTTGCTTAGTAAGTGAATGAATAAAAACCCGTACGGTTCACTCGCTGAGAGTGTTTCGCACCTTGCGAGGCGTTAGGCGAGTGGGCCCGCAAGGATGCCATCGAGGGCTGCCTAGACGGGCCCCGTACGCTGGCGCGCGAGCCCCGGCGTTCCTGGCCATGTAGCAGCTTGTTTTCGCGTAGCAGTGAGACGTTCATCAGTCGGGCGTTCGGCGTGTTGAAGATCGTGCGGTTTTCCCGCCATCGAGCTCTGCAAAATTCATTCATCAAAAATATTTGTAAACGTTGTAAAGTATAATAATAATTCTTTTCTTTTGGAGGATACGGCTTTCCGTAACTTTACTTTTAATAGCTCTCAACTATAAGTTGTACTATAACAAGATATATAGTTATAAGAAACTTGGTAAATCGTACAATATATTATACGAACTTGGTATATACGGGATAGATCTTATTCATGAGCTGAAGAAGACAGAAATTTTTATATTATAGATAAAAGAGAAAACAAGTGTACTTATAACATACTTGCTGAACAGCCTCAGAACGACGCAGATGATGATGAACATCAGGGCCATGCCTGCGAGTATTCCAATCATCGCCGGGTCGATGTAGCGGAGATCCGTTGGCTCCTTTACTTCGGCTACGCGGAGGCCAGGCGAGAGATGACAGAGAACAAATAAATATACATATAGGCAGATGTATAGCAAAAGTTATATCAGACGGAGTATGGATCACTCATGAAATAAACATTATCGCACAGCAATTTGAAAAAGAGTCTCGCTTACCGATGCACTGAATGGAGCCGTCCTTGCCCTGCACGGGCACCTTTTCGAAGATGCAAATACAGCGGCCGTCCCGGCATTCCGTCTGAGCGACCATCACCTCGCACTGCTCCGTGAAGAAGCATGATTCGTTGATATTCGCCGCTGTGTGAAAGGAAATTCTCGTAAGATTCAATGCGATCCTTATTTGGAGAGAATATAAAGTAGTGTTTGCGTGTCAATTGTGCGGCATGTTGGGGTGTTTTACATCAAGAGGGAATTTGATGGGTTTGTTATATATGTATATATGATGCCGGTATAATACATATTTCTCCATATTTTTAAATACTTTTTTTATGAGTGTATTATATGGCATCGCATCATTTATTTGAAACTTTGATAAACTTTGTTGAAAGTTCGCAGGAGCTATTATAATACAGATGGGTATGATGATTTATGAATTGTATATTGAAATATACAATAGCAATCGTCTTTAAAGCGTATAGCTCGCCCGGAAAAATTCTTTGAGCATTTCCAGAAATGATTCAGGAAACATTCTTAAAAGCACTGCATTTAACTTTTCATTAAAAAAAAGAGAGAAATCGCGCAAGGTCGCAATTTCTCGAGAGTGCAAAGTCTCGTCGAAACGACGGTACCGCAAGTGAGCTTTCGCAGAGAAAAAAGCCGCGAAAATCTGGACAAGAATACTTTAAAGCCGACGCTCGATGTGCACGCGTATATGAAATATGAGAATTGCTACGAAGCGCGTAGGTCTCCTCTATAATAAACACCTCTATACTGTTGCGCTTAATACTGAAATATGACATATACTATACATCCTTTTTTTCTACGCGCATTGCGTATCTGTGGATACAGTCGTTACGCTTTTGCGCGTCCATCTATTTTAATCGTTGCTCTTTCAGCCGGCAAATTTATCTTGTATAAGTACTTGGCCAAATGAGAAAACGGGATCGAATTTCCAAATGCAATAACGAAATAATTCAACCAGCTGTGATGCAAGAGCTATAATTACACCGGCTAGCTACTGCAGCTTTTTTATATGCAGTTTTAGATTATTCATGGATCTTTCGACCTAATTGATTTATTTAATGCGCGGCTGTGACGGGATGACCAGAGCGCGGTCTATTAATATATTTTATTGATTAATGTTTTCGTCTCTTTTATAGTTCTATGCAAATTAATGCTAATAGCATCAGATCGTATACCATGCAAATGATTGTAATTTCTCCAACATAACACTGCAGGGGCTGCACAGTGCTTAGACTACTGTAAATGATGATACATTTTGCAATTAAATCATTGTACAACAAGCAGTCGAACTATGGCATGTAAGCTCCCATATACAAACAATAATTAGTTCTCTTCACTCTTCAAATTAAATCACAGTAACGGTTAGCTGTATAGCATGACTAGCTAAACGCGTCAGCTATTAAATTATGCACGTAACTGGGGAACGACTCTCCCTCAGTAGAACGTCACGTCGTGCATGTTTATACATAACGCTTAATCGAATGTTCTTACTAAAAGGACTAAACCATCAATTCTAAACTGATATATCATCGACTTCGAGGAGAATCCTTCAAGGAAATGATATTTTACCTCAATGTCGGTGGGCGTATTTTTTTACGAAGTCGGTATCATTATTGCATCCTGTCTAACATTTTATTTATACCTGTAGCTATCCAGAATACACAATATCCTCACAACGAACACACTGTAATAATAGCGTCCGAAGGAAAAAACTCCTCGCAAACTCAATAATGCTAAAAGTTTCGGGGCGCACTACTTCTTTACATTTTACTTATGCTACTACACTTCTCTTGAAAGCTCCTGGAAAGTCATTCAAGCTTATCGCAGCCTCCAACCGGATATACACATACATATATATACACGCACACGAGAGCGAGGGCTATCAAGAATCGAACTATAAGTTGTTAAGTTAACGTAATAAGGATTAAAACTTGATTCGATGCCTACGCGCACTGCATAAATCTTAATGATTTTCAGAAAAGCTGGATTTCAATCCAATTCTAATCCGCTTGATGATAATGTTTGTTTATTATAATGAGTATATCAACAGGCCAATTTCTGTGGTACTATTGTAATATAACGGTATACAAAGCATTTTCTTTAGTAGTCCAACTTCAATTTAATAAATGAATGTCGAAAAACGTTAGAAGTACATATCACTTCAGCAGAAGCCGAGACTCTAAGTTGCTAATTGCTCTTGTACATGCTTCGCGAGCAAGCTCTCTCTTAAGTATTATATATACGCGGCCGAGACACGAGTAGCAAATAATGTAAGAGGATATAAGAAGTAATGTATCTTCTTAAAATACACCTAGTTAACGTTTACAACAACTCTCAAGTGACAATAATCAAGTGTTCTATTCTCGTCTAGAGATCTGTAAAACTATGACTTTTAATTATCTGATTGTATTGAGGCACGAGCACGAGGCATAGCACTGAAGAATACAATGTAGCATAAGACCTGAGGGTACTTGCAGCATAAATCGAATTCAAATATCGATAGTAGGTAAACACCCGGTTGACACACAATCACAAAGTTTACTCTGGCGCCTCAAAATGACTTGCCTCTAGACTCTCAACAGTCCCTACTAAATCAATCATCAAAGCTCAATAAAACAAACAAACAAGTAAACTTTCTCTCATATTCATCGATAATCGATGTATTGCCTTTTTTTGACTGTCATCTTCGACAAAGAAGGATGCATATAATATACAGAGACATGCACAGACAAATATTGAGCTGGAAAATTGAAAGTGGAATCTTCGCACTGGAGCATGGCTTCTCTTGTCGTACGCTTTTCGAAATCTCTGGCGTCGCCGCCGCCACCTGGCAAAGCAGTAGAGCCATTCTCCAGACGCGAACTCCCCATTCCCCGAGCAATGCGGGAGGGGCTTCCATTGTCCCTCAGCGGATGTCGAAGGAGTAGCTCGCGCCTGTGCAAGCGGCAAACGACAAGGCCGGGAGGCTAAATGAGCCTGAACGGAGATGGAAGAGAGCTAAACGAAGGGACTAGCTTGGCCTAGGACGAGACAAAAAAACAATGGGGTAACAGGAGAGAAAGAGGCAGATGAAAGACGAGGGGTGGTACACGAGAAGAAAAAAAGAAGCAAATTAATACAGAGGATGAAGGGAAGAATGGGCGATGATGAAGAAAAAACGTATAACGATGCGACAGAAAATGAAGAACGAGCTTTTCGTTCGTTACTGCGTTATTATTACGCGCGGAATTAGGATAAGAACGGCGTATAGCATCTACGATATATCATACCTACGCGGAAAGTTCCGATGTGATGGAGCGATTCGGGAAATGAAATTGCAGAGGAGATGAGGCTTAATGAGTCGACGCGAATGAGAGAAGAAGAGTACGCAAAGAACGGGCAATCCTAATATGCGAATCGTGAGCAAAAGTTCGCGTGTATTTGGCATACTTATGCTGTTACAGCGCAGAAAATGAGTCAGTATATATGAGAAACATAATATTTCGATTAACTTGTATAGACGGGCGGAGTTACAAATCGAGTAAAAAAGCTTCTGAGAGACGATAAAGCTGTACGCACTAAATTTCTTATTATCGTCCGCGGGTGAAAAATCTAAACGCGGCACAAAACAATTTGTCGCGTTAATTCGCTAAAAAATGCGCATGCATGAAATTGAGAAACTATATACCTTGTCAGTCTCAAGGCACACCAAGCGGAAACTAAGAGGCATCAGGCTACCGAGAGATCAATCAACGTATAGAACCGGCTAATTCGAGCAGACCGTTCAATTATTGTGGGCCGATCATCCGGAACGGAAGAGCCGAGGCTTTAGCGAGACACAATATAAACACATCGCTTACAGGATAGGCGCGTGTATCACACACACTTCCTAGCTCCTTCGAAATCCAGCGAAGGAGCGCGAACGAGCGCAGCTTGCGATCGATTTGCTCGACCTCGCGTTATTCGGCCGAATAGCTGTGCAGTGCAGTCGCTGATGTGCCTGACGTATCGCCGATCCCGAGCGAGGCGTTAATTAAAACGGCAGGCTACTTGTATACAAAGCTCAATTAAGCGATGACCCGGCATCGTGACGTCCACGACGTGTACAGTCTCTGTTGACTGTTGTATACCGCACATGTATATATATATATATATATATATATATATATATATATAGGTATATAGCTAGGTATAGATTCGGAGCAGTTGATGGTCACGCATATAGTGCCAAATACTGGATGATTTTGCCTGAGGAGCTGCAAGGGTGAGTAGATATCTGTCGAGGAGAGAACTTATCTTGGGATTACGATGACATTCGAGGATTGTATAAGGTGTCGCCTCGTTTCGAGGATTAGTTTTAATTGTTTGGGATAAGTACTCCACGATGAGAGCTTCTAGAATTGACGAATTTAAGGGGTCGAGAATCAATTTGTTATACGATAATAACAATTTAATAAACTCGAAAAATAATGGAAGGTAAATATTTTATAACATGAAGTAAAAATTTCCTGTACGACCTTTCTAACGGAATTGATATCTATGTGCCACCAGAGTGATATTGGAGTATATAATGTGGGCGGTGGGCTGCATTTTCCGGTGTGACCTTATTGCCGTTAATATTTTTAGTAAGCCAGAGTCAGGAAGCAGTAAGGTAAGTCAACAGCTAAAAATTTAACCGACGTTTATTTTTTTTCTTTGAAATTAGAGTTGAGCTATCTATATTCGAGCACCAAAACCGCCACATAAACAAATATTTATTTTTACCTATATGTGCGTTTGAAATTAAAACGATAAAATCCTCACTCTAGTTCGAATAATGAATCAAAAAATAAATTGAAAGCTACGTTAAACAAAAGTAAACGTATATTTCTAGAACCAATATTCCTAGTGGTATATACGCAAGAATTTTAATGTTCATTTTATTGTTTCACAACCCGCCGCTTTGTTTTAAATATTTTATAATCTACACACTTTTTGGAAACAACAAGAGCAAATATTAAACTATGTATTTTGCATCACACACTTTATCCTTATAGAAAGCTGTAAAACATGAAAACGTGCACGCGCAGATAATTTTGTTTGAGGACGAAATTGCAATTTTATGCGAAATATTTTCATATATAATTCAGCTAAAAATATGACTCATGTTCGTGTCAGCCAACAATTCTAAGGCTGTTTTTCTTGTAGGGGATTAAAAGTTTTATACCTTATACGAAATGTAAATAAACATACTTTGCTAACTTATAAAAATCACATTTTAAGCGAACGGTTTCCGATTTATCTCGCGAAGATTCCCCCTGCGTCTCATTCTTCAAATCCTCCCTACCTGGAAATACGCCTCAGCCATCGATGGCAAACTCAAACAGCAGATCAGTTGCGAGAATAAATTCCGACGCAAAGAGAAAAGAGTTATTGAGCTCGAAAGTAGGAAACCGGAGAGAGATAGAGGGGGGGAGGGTGAGAGAACAAAAGACATAAGATATTGATGGATAAGAAAACTCACCGTGTCCGCATTTGTCGATGTGATTGGTCGCGTGAAATTCTTCCCTGCAGAGGCACTTTTTAGCCTTGGGGTCGCAGTAAGAGCCGTCGAAGCCGCATTCACGATCTTCCTTGCAGTCGTCGCTGAACTTCTTCGTGCCTCGCTCTGACAAGTCTGTAAAAATTTCAAACCCTTCAGTTTCAACCCCGTTGATCCACTGCACGCGAAACCCGATTTTCTTTTCGCACTTTCTTTTACTATCAAAAAGAGGTTAACATTTGGCAAATATCTCGCGCAAAATCGAGCAAGATTGTCAGATTGTTCCTCAGATGTTTGTGTTTCATTTATCTACCGCGGAGTAAAAGTGTAGTTTCTTTCCATGTCGCGTCTGACCATACGCGGATACTTTCTACTTCTTATTTCTAATATTTTTTTAAATCGTATATAGATCCGGTTAAACGTTAAAATCTTACTTGGCCTTTTTATAAATACAAAGCTTATAGAAGTATATAGTAATAGAGGTGAAAAAGTAGTATACAGTAGTAGCGTATTGGCTAATTATATTTTGGGTATTAATCTGTCTAATCCAGTAATGGACTAAAGAGCGTAGGAAATGCGTATAATTCCTGGATTAATATAAGTATCATAATACTTCCAAAGCTTTTACTGCTCGGGTAAATTAAAATGTTAATTTTTCTACGGGATTCTGCTTCGCTTACAGCTATATTACCCCTTTACATCCGTTGTTCACTTGAGTAGTTCGGCTTTAACCTCGGCTTTAAATACACGTTGCAACTTTAGTTTTATCTTAGCACACACGTTCCTCGAGCGGTGACTTTGCCTGAATCATTCCGCCCCAAATTTTGATATACTTTATTGGTTCCTAAAGATAATAAAAAAAATAGTATATTCAGAGAAAGATGTAAAATATTCGCTTTATAATCTTGTAAACCTTTAAGATGTCAGATAAAACACCTTTGAAGTACTATTGTATTTTTTTTGTAAGTTCGCATTTAGGGCACGCATATCAGTGTCGTAAGCAGTTCCTTCTGGCACCGTGAGGTTAACAACCGAGGGTAGCAAGATGTGATTTAAGACATTCTTGGCGAATTTAAGGCAAGCAGATGCTATAAAGTATTGTACGATACGCATGTCGAAGTGACATTTTATATACGATACGACACTAGTATCGTAATATACTATTTTCAACTTCAAAATGTACTAAGGTGAGTAATTGTAAGTGCACTAACGTTCTGGTTATATCATTGAAAGTTAATATACGTTAATTATTTAAAAAAGATAAAAGTTCTAAATAGCAGAAAAATAAAAATTATATATGCAATTTCCACCTTTTCCTTAGCGTAAAATAGAGAACGTGCAAGTTTTAAATAGTTTTTTTTTAATAATAGTGAGTTTTTCGCTCTCGGCGACTCTGGTTTTAAAGGGAAGATAAGAGAAAAAGATCTTGAAGCTTGTTGCGTATAACATGCAACCGAGAAATATCTGTGTTTAGTTCTGACCTAGTTAAGAGTTGCCGCAGCTGAAATATTTACTAGTATAGTGCTGATGTCTTTTTGGTATTTATATGAACAGAATCTGCATACGTATACAGAATAGTTTCCTGGGCGATCTTAATAAGAATTCCAACGACATTTCTGTTAATATAAGCATCTAACTGATTTCCAAGAATAAAGGCTGAGATCTTCTATAGAATATAATGCAATGCTTCTATAAAACACGACTTTACTTTCTCGCATTTTCAGATACAGTACATTCTTATAAATAGAATAACTTTGCATTTTTATTTGGTCCACTTTAATTTACTAATCAGATAGCTACTGATTACATACTACCTACTGGATCTTTAGCTAGACCATAGCGAGTTATCGGATTATGGCAACAACGCTTTTTCGACGGTTGTATGGCGAATACAGCAAATGAGCCGATATGATTTTTTAATTAAAACTCAAACGATTTACCATCTAATTGAGAAACATCTTGGACTTATAGGTACTGCTTATCACACTATATAGCAATGAGCAGCCTCGTAGTCGAGAAGGAAACTGTGCAATTTTGGTAGTTCTTGCTCGGAGCGACATTGAGAGTTATTTAAGCAACCTCACGAGTCGTAACGTCGACAAGCCTAAGCTAAAGATAACGTCTTATATGCAGACTATCTCGACCAAAATCTACGAGTATATCACGTCGTAGAGTTTGCTTGAGTCTTCTTAAATATTATACATATAAAAGTTGAAAATCGTTTGAACGTTAAAAATACCCTCGAATCTGATATCAGCTTCCTGTCATTATTCCGATGTAAATATCCCACGAATGACTCAAAGCGAAGACAAGATTAAAATTTCCGAAATCAGGAGCTAAAATCCTCGAATTATACATTGTAGCACAGCGGCGTACGTAATCCACACGCCTATAAATTGCAATCAAGCAAAGGCATCCTTATGCAGTTGGGACAAAGGCAAAGAAAACGCGATCGCAACGTAATACCCGACTCGATCGCTCGCTAGCATTATATATAGCTTGCAGCGGCGGGCAAAGCTGTAGCATCAAAAGCCCGAAGAAAAAGGAACATAGTGGTGCTTCGTCAAAGGACGGTTCGTAATTTCCATCTATCGCTTCGAATATGAAATCGCTTTTTTCTCCAATGTTCTATATATATAAAAGGTATTACACCTGATGTTATACGAGTATACCTATATTCTCCGAGTAACATTGCACTTACGTATGTGCGGGTATATACACGTGTAATCAGGAGAATTTCTCGCACACGTCGAACGTAAATGATCGCGTTAGTCGATTCGGGCTTCCACATCGGTTGCACTGTATGCGGGGCACGTATATTCAGCGAGCCGCGTACATCGAATTACAGTATACACGCTAATAAGAGGCTCGCGCGTTGCGGATTTTCCGGGCGATCGCACATGGCACGCTATATACGCGTTGTACTAAACGGATATATAGCTATGTACAGCGAGAGCTTTTAGTCGCGCATTACATAGTTTATCGGAGGCACGCGTCGCGTCAAGAGTCAATTTATATACAGTTGACTGCGCGAGCAGTGGTTGCTTCGCGGCGATGCTCTTTTTGACGGTGCGGTGCAGCTTGTAAAGTGCAGGCTATAAATGCAGGGAAGTGTGTGCGGGTAAGTTCCCGGGCTTTATTTATGGTCGGAATAGCGGCGGAGGATTTGAATGATTGATGACCACAGATTTGGCACTAGCCTGATGAGCATCAAGTGGAATTATTCTGCTTGATGAATTTGCCAAGCTGTCCTTGAATGCGTGTGTGAACTTAACGTGCCTTATGCAGATGCACCATTTTTCGGATCGCGCGGTTATTGATAAAATTTTATGTTTCACAAAACACGCCTTTTAGCCTTGGATTCAACGACGCAGAAAACATCACGATCGGAATTGCCAATGTCTCTCTTTTTGCATCCGATGTTTTGATTGTACGTTCAGATCTTGAATTCTTTTCTGAAAACCCAGACACGAAAATATAGTCTTCGGAAATAATGCAGAAAGGAGCAAAATGATTGTCCTCGCCGGACTCATAATGAATCGTCGAGTTCGTGTACAGAACCGACGGTCGCTCGATTTGCGTCCGATATTGAAATATCCATAATTCATTTGGCGCCTCGAACATTTGCCGCCGTTGTGCCGCAATGACGATAGCCCAACAAAGATAATCTGGATCTGTCGGATCAGCTCGCGGTCCAAATGAAAAAAGTTTTATATCTGCAGATATATATACGTAGTGGGGCAAGGGATTGCGAGAGAACGCGGATACATGATACGTGTATATATATACACAACAGCGGATTTTCTTTGTGCGATGTATATACATCCAGCAGGATCGATGGTGCGTCAGTGAGCCAAACGAATTTCGTGGTCTATTTTTGATTCGACAGAGGCATGCGCAGAATTTTGATGTAATCTTTAACTTATTAAGATCCACGATAAAACATTTGAACTGGAAGAATGAAGTTCGATATTTCCGAGAATAATCGATTTAAAAACCTCGCGTTTGACAATTATTTATATACTTCGGTTATTAGCTCTTATGCTTATAGTCTAATTAAATATATACGATTTGTAATTTGAAGCAATGCCTAAATTAGCCATAGCAGGTATTAGCCTGATTGATCAATAATTAAATAGAGTATTTAACAAACATGCACTGCGATCATCTAATTACCATCACATGAATATTTCATGATATTATACATTATACTGAGAAAATAGCTTAGTTTGATTAGAGTTTCGCATTCAATCCGTAACACACTTTGTGACTTACGGATTTTAAATCTTAAATTTCATTAGATTTTAATCGCGTGACAGTGAATTCGTAATAATTTGATTGGTTAATTTATGCACTGATCGATTCATACGAATAGCCCACACTACAAAGGCTGATCTCACGTGTATGCGTCATTGCTTATTCACAACATCGATCAGTACGTCAATAAGTCCAATAACAGCTCATGGGACGAAATTATGTATTTACGTATGATAATATCGACATACATCGACTATACCACATACGTCGTCGCAACATGTGTGAATCAAACATTCGACAATAACATTTAATTATGCATATATGTAGATGCTTTAAATCCCTATAGTAGAGCGTTAACGCATCTCACCGGTTAAACACCTTTAAGTTATTAACAACTAACTAGAATCGGAAGCGAGAAACCTTGTCTGTTTTCAGCATATTTCCTGCTCGTTTCCTACTACTAAGGCACTTGAAACTGACTCAATAAATTCTCGACTGAAACTATAAACATTGGATTAAAGAACTAATGGCTATTTGGACTAAAGACTAGAGAAATTTATGTATTTAGTACATCGGTATATATAGTCGTAGAATTTGCAAATTATCATAGATTCACAACAATAAATGTATTCTGACAATATAATCAATTAGAATCATATAGTAATAAAAATAGCTATGTAAAAGCTATCGGTACGTTTAATGACTTGCCAAATGAATTAAAGAGTATTAATAC
The DNA here is from genome assembly GCA_020010945.3 of Muscidifurax raptorellus. Lineage (NCBI taxonomy): Eukaryota > Metazoa > Arthropoda > Insecta > Hymenoptera > Pteromalidae > Muscidifurax > Muscidifurax raptorellus. The sequence continues at coordinate 12,796,342 of CM052080.1, forward strand.
AAAGAATTATAAATCAATACTAAAAAATGGATTAGGAATAACTCATAGAAAATGGGAATTCAACTCAAAATGAAAATGAGTATATGTGAATATATGTTTTGTTGTAATCTTTCTAGAGTGTAAAGTAATTATAGAATATTATATTTTGATTATAAAAAACTTATGAGGTTGATTAGTTTGTAAGTCACTTTAGTATATAAGGTTATGCTGGTGTCGCGAACAGATAACTACGTTTATCTCTGCGACAGTTTACTGTTATGTAATATAATATGTAAATTTTTACTGGTAATAAAATAAATAAAATAAATAAAATATTCTCAAAACTCTTTATTTCTATTAAAAGAAGCATGTTTTCGAGTAAAATATTAAGCAGCAAAATTTATAATCTTAATATTGACTATGAATAATTTACAAACTCTGCATACCCAAAATCGAAACATACCATTCACATCACAATATGAGCACAGCGTTGAATGCCTCTAAATATTTAAAATTTTCATCAAATACAACACATGCATTGTGAATAAATTGTCGCATTGCATAAAATATATTATACCTATGACGGAAGAAATAAAAATTGAAGTATCAAAGCAGCATATCAATATTTTAATAAATGAAAAATAATTATGCATTCGTATTTATTTTGATAAAATACTTGATAAATGAATAAATGAACCCTCATAATTAACCCATAGAAATAAGTGAACAAAAAAGGGAAGTGTCGAACTCTCCTAACGCAAACTGGCAATCGGTAATCCTTAATACAACATTAGCACCCGGCGATAAAAGTAGCACTCATCTACAAGAAGCTGCTCGCCCGTAATACAAGCTATCGCTATATTAGTTCTCTTCCCAGTCAACGCAGTGCGAGAATCCCCAACTCCCCCGTCTGAAAAAAGTACTTTAACACAAAAAGCATTATTTATCGTGAAAGTAGGCGCAGTGGAGCAGAGCGTCTCCCAAAGAAACTGCTTCCTGCCTACGGCAACTCCTCGAGGCACAGCCATCGCAGTTGGGGATGCCTCTTTGAAATTCGAATCGCGGTGCTCAGCCTCCCTCCACCCCCACGCATGGCAACTCGCTCGTTAAAAGAGAGCGACGAGCGCATAAAATGAAGCCAGCCTCGTCGTTTCTAGTGCTAGCATTATGTTAACGAGGAAAGTTACTTCTTGGCCATGTATATGTATATGTATATTTATATATATGTACATGTACTTGCCGAAAAAGGTCATTGCGGACAATTCGGCCGACGATGCAGCATTCGCCAGAAGAAGTAGAAGGGATGGAAGGATGTCCTCTTATCGGCGAGAGAGAAAAAAGAGCGAGAGAGAGGAGGTACCGGTGCGACAGAAGCTCGGAGATTATAGGGGTTAAGTTATCGCGCGTCAGCTGGTGAGAGATGATTTTTTTTCACGCGTTCGCGGTTAATACTTAGTTTAAGGAGGAGATAAAATTGGGGATATCTGATTCGCTGCAAGTATTTGCGGCCTTAATCGTGGTTTTTACTATGTGCAAAATGTATGTGCTATATATAACTGCGGGCATGAATTAAGTTCAATTTATTAATCCCACGTGATAAAGTGACAACTCGTTGAGAACTGCACGAATAAATTGGATGATTCTTTTCTATCGGTATGTAGACAAGGTTGTTCTTGATGTGCACTGCTGCACGTGACCTTGAAAAAGTAAGTTTTTAAATTGGATCGCATCGACGAAATTAATTAAAGTCTCATAAGCTTGGCTAAATTCCATCAAAATCTAATAGTATAATAAAACGCAATGATTATACGCATAGCACTGTGATTAGAAGAAAAATGAAGTACAAGGGCGAATCCTTAAAAAAATCCAACTCACTGAAATCAAGGGAACACCTTCACGCACTGCACCTTATAAAACATGATTTTCTGTCCTCAATAGGTATGAAAATTGGAAAACTCAATTTTCTACAGCGTTCTCAAAAAGTGAAACATGACAAAACGTGATCGTACGCGAAAATACTCTCACCAGATAAAGAATAATTTATCGCTTCCGTCGCTTAATTGCAACTCTTAGCGTGCAAGAGAGAGGGAAAGAGCGAGAGAGAGAGAGGAGAGAGGGAGAGAGAGAGAGAGCACTGCGTCAACAATCAATCGGCCATATTGCTGTGCCGCCGGCGTATGTATAGCGTGAGATCGCTATATGGATATTATATTCGGCGTGGTTCCACCAGCGACTACCTGAGAGCAGGCTCGAGCACTGCGTCGGGGGTCGGTCGAGATCGGAGATTGCCCGCGTTGTATATTGGAATTGGCTTATGGTTTATGGATCTACTTAGGCTTCATTTTTTCATTTTACTTTATTTTACATACCTTTTTTTGTTTCAAAAAACGTGTTATAAAAGTGTTATAAGCTTGAGCTCTTTATTTAGCATGCTAGTTTGTCACGGCATTATAATCAGATGTTAAAACTTTCAAATTGAACTGAACGTGCGAAACTAGTTTCTTTTTGTTATATTAATTTGAATTTGGTACCCGACATCGTTGTGTTAAAAATATACCGTTAACCTACTTTGTTATAGATCAATGATTTTCAGTGAAACATTGAAAGCTGTACTACTCTCAAATCTTTTAATCGAATTGACTGTATAATTCCTCTGACGAAAGTAGTATACAACTTTGAATTTCTTCTAAATTTAGATGTAGTCTACTGGCATATGGGGCATCGACCTCAAGCTTAGGGCCGAGAGAGTGCCTATAGCCGCGCTGTAAAGCTGATCACTGGAATATAATTCACCCATCAGCCTGCTCTAAACAGTTGAGCGTCGAACTTCGAGCCAGTAGTAACAGTCACGCTTGTGTCAGACCCGCCTCCAATTCTGTGTTAATTTTTATTGAAAAAAAAAACTGTGCCTTGTATAATTCAGCAGCGTCGCATATAGAAATGCCTGCACCGGTAGTATTATCACCAGCTCGCACGACCAGTGGTAGTGCCAGACTATACGCATATAATTGCGGCCGCTAACAATCCATGCATGTATACAGGTGGCCCACAGGGCCGTCCAACTCAGCCCCTCGGCTCGTGTGCATATAACATGCGCGCAGGCGGGTGGTGAGCGGAAGAGTTCGCCCCCACCTAGAAATGCATGCTCTCGCTCGGGTCAATCCACGCGGCCAGAAACTGGGTCAGCTTCTTCGCCTTCTCTCTCTCTCTCTCTCTCTCTCTCTCTCTCTCTCTCTCTCTCTAGCTCGCTATATCTCTCTTGTTCCCGCGCGTACGCAGAGTCTAGAGCCTGCGGTGGCAGCCTGCCAATGCTCTCACCTGCGACTCGTCCCACCAGCCGCCGCGCCGCTGCACCCTGAGAGTTTTACGGGTTTTCGACTCGCTCGGATACCGACGGAGACTGTATAGCTATACTCGTGCAGTCGTTTCTTTAAATTTCTTAAAATGTTGGCCAGGATAGCTGTTTCTATTTGCGACTCTATACTGAAGAATGCATCGGTCATGAGAAATTTGCTAGGGTTCTGCACAAAGCTACTGCTGCTGTAAGGGGAAGCTATCGGAAAACGCACTGTTTGATTTTTTAATAAACTAATGTAACTGCTTGCGCCAATATTTTGCGTATAGAAAAGCTAGTCGTGTCCATTTCCATCAAGTTCGTTCGCAATTTGGTAGAGAGTAGTGAAATAAAAATGAATTTATTCTATCCACGTGTTCCGGGACTGATCGAGAATAGATTAAGAAATTCGTTGCTGACCTGATTTTTGTAAGAAGTCGTCTCACTTTTTTGCGTACATATAGGTCTTTAATAGACATTGGAGCTTACCGTGACCGTTGAGGCGTGATAATTAAACGAGGAGTTTTCTGGGCTTTGAAGCTTTCGTTTTAATGTCGAGGGAAATTATTACAGCGCGTTTCCTTGGCGTCATGTATAGTAATAATTAACTTGGAATATAAATTTTGAATTCAAAATGGCATTAATTGCAGTATCTTATAAGATATATGAACTTTCACTCGTATTTATAATATATATTAATGATTTCGAAAGAAATATCTTGAAGTTATTCACCAAAAAAATAAAAGAACATCTAATTGTCCAAAGATGAATCCATTGCTATGATGTTTTTTAAAGAATAATATTTTTGAAAAACTTTTTTTGGGTAACATTAGATGAAGAAAGTTGAGCGACTTTATAATCTTACCCAGTAGTGCACAGACAAAATCTCATAAGCAAACATTCTCCTTTCAAGCTCTCAATCGCAACCTTTTGGGGCTGTTTACCGAAGTCTATATATTCTCTGCGGTACTCTCTTTCTTCTATGCTGGTTGAAGTGGCTTTCTTATTTCCATACCAATCTAAGTTTTTAAGTAGAGCTTTTTCATATTTCAAGCCCAGCATCAGTTTGTTACAAAAACTTTTTCACAATAATATCGTATAGCAATGGAAAGCGCTTTTTTCTTGAGCTAGCAGTATTGATGAAATAAAAAATATAGTATCGGCATAAATACTATACATCAAAGTGCATATATATATCAATCAAATCCATCATATCATCATAATATCATATCAACCAACATATACGAGTATTATAGACACTCTAAATAAATATTTACCTCGCGAATGTTTTATAAATCACCAGTTGAAAAATCGAACGTTTTAATAAAGCAAAACAATCGCGACTATTATATGCCCAAGCGCCACACATAGAAGCTATTTCTTTATACTCTCCACGTTTGCAAAAAAGAAAGTAGCACTCAGCTTTCAGGGTATACGACACACAAAGAAATCCCATTCTTCTCTAACAGTGAAATTGCTGGAATTGCAAGTAAACCAGCAAGCAACACTTATCTCGCATCATCAATAACCAAGGCAAACAAACCGACGAATCAGCGTATAATTTATGAACGGGAACCAAAGAGTTTGAAAATCAATCTCCGACGAATGTCCCCGACACTGACGCGTCGGGCCACGTTATGCCGTCGTCGCCGAGAATTTTATGTATATGCAGGGCTGTGCATCGATTCGTCGGCGTCGCGACAACGTCTGGTCGGTCTGTCGCTGTAGTCACATAAATTATACCGATGACGCTATATACTCGTCCTGTACTCGAAAATTTCGAAGAGAATTGAGCGCACCAGCGAAAAATCTGCCCTCTTGTTTTGTGTTTTGTAGAGCAATTAGGATGAGCTCAAACGGTTCTCTTACTCTGCTCGACTGTACATAATCGGATTTTAAGAAACTCTCAAGAAGGAGGAACAATAAGTCGGTTCGTTAGTATAGTTTCGGTCTAATTAGTATACGCGACGGGTCCTCTCTGCAAAAAGGCAAGTGGCGCGCCAATCACGCGGCATGACCATTTGTCGAGTATAGCGAGTATAGTCTACCTCGAAAAGCATGAGCTGTGTGCGTTTCGACGACGAAACAAGCGAGCACAAAAACAGCGTCACAGCTGACTACTCCTCTACTTTATGTGATGCCGGCTGTTTTCTAAAGTCGAGCGAATGAGCAAAGCCAACTTGTGCCACGATTCTTTGTCCAAGTAGGTTGGCACTCGCATCGACGCAATTTGCGTTTACGGTTTTTCGGTACTTGTGTGTACTGCAGGCGCACATTGTGTTACAAATTGCTTTCGCAAGCATGCATTTGTTTTATTTACGTGGAAGAATGGATGTTTATTGTGAAAACGTTTGAAAGTAAACTGTTTATTCATAGAATGTTTGTAGTAGTAAGTTTATCTTTTGACATAAATAGACGCACATATAAATGCGCTATACATATACCCGTACTACATATGTTTATTGGTGCTCGTGTGCTCTGCGTATATGAATATGAAAATAAATTTTTAAAATAGTATAGTTATAGGATATTATTAAGATATATAAATATCGAATAGAAGATATAGAAGTTGTAATAAGCTACAGTTTATAGATACTATTTACTCATAAAAATATAAGAAAACATTAGGAATATTTTTGATGTATAAATAAAACGTGTAGATTTGCTCATAAGATTGAATACAGTACAACAAAATGTGCATTTACATTTTATAACAAGCAAATAGTCTCCATTCAACTTATAAGGTTTCTGGGAAATAAAAGCTCTTTTAGTTCGGCAAAGTAACTTTGTTTTCAAGTAAAAAATGTATGTTCAGTCGCACCAGGTTTTCAACGACAATATCTATGCGCAGCGAAGTCGTAAGTTTACGGGCGTAAATGACACACCGATACATAGACGCTATACCGTCGGTCCCTATAGAGTAAAAATGCAACATATTCTCAGAATTTTTATTAGAACATCTTTGATCATTTTCTAAATCGAAATTTCAAATTCATCTTTCAGTTACATAGCTTGACAGGTTGCACTGTCCTCTCCTATATATATATATATGTATGGGTGCAGTAAATTTTCCTAATTCTACAGCCAGGTACCATAAAAAAATACTAAACTCTAAATCGAAACTCATAAAATCTGCTGTATACCCGGTGGGTAAGTATACAAAAAAAACAAGCAACGGTTTTATAAAGTACAAGAGAATGACTTTCCATGAAAAATCCCGGCGTCGTATATGATAAATTCAGCTAAAAACCACAGCTTGAGAAGCCATCCACACGACTATACAGAATCAAAAAAGCGAATCAATACTCCTTGCGCACAATAACGTCGAATCACCCTGCATCAGCGCTGAATCATCGCGCAAGGTCACAACTCGCAGTAGTAGTGCAGCGCCGTCGTTAGTCAGTCGCGTGCCGCCGCACCCCTATATATATACATATACATATTCACCTGCAACATCACCGAGCCTGCACGTACTCGAGCTTTTCCGCTGTGCCGGTAATCCGGAAAACGCTCTCTAATCTCACGAAAGTAGTATACGACGAGGAATACGCTCGGGGACGTAGTTGCTGCAGCCGTATATAACTCGATGGGGGACCGCGGGGCTTTTCGAAAAAATCCCCGAAGCGCCTGCGCGCGCCACACTCACTTTCAATTCGCGCAATTGACCTGTGCATAAATCGTTACTAGAGCAATTAGCTTTGCAAAGATACGAGTAGCGTAGATTTTTAGTGCGATTTACAAAAACGAACCTACTGTGGCAATTAGTTTTTAATAAACTTCTACTGCGTACGTATATATTATGCATACCGCGTACAAGACTTTTCTTTGTATGCTTTACACTATATGTGCATTACAAGCTGGAATCACAAAAACTCCGTATTAAGAACGAGTCGACTGCGAAACTTTCTTTAGACGCCTTGCAAGATAAAATGTCACAAATGTTGCAAAAAAACTTAATACGGTATATATAATGCAAAAGGCAATAGTATAATACAACGGAAGCGTTTTATGAAAGGGAAATTTCGTTCACCTCACGTTACCACTTCGTCGATGCTTTTTCTAGGTTACTTACTTAAGAGAAAGCCCTTTTTCACCCCACCATTAGTTATAATTTAAAAGCCTGTCAAATACTATGATAAACGATCTAGATGCGTACGGTTAAAGAAAATATTGCAAGATTAAGCTATATGAAATAATAGAAATTTTTTATATTCTCGTGCAGAATTATATTTTTTGCTTTCAAATGAACGTCTGAGCAGAAAATAAAATAGAAAGTCTAAAATTGCTTTTATAATCGGTTACATTACCCTGCGAAAAATGCATTTACCATATTTTCTTCCGTGACTTTAACATAAAATTGCCTCATTTTATTATTTCTCTATATAACTTGACTTAGCCCAAGCATTCAAAATCTCGCCCACCGAACTTTCAATTATCACAATCATCGGAAAAATTGCTCGCGTGTACGTCAAATCCAGAGCTTCCATTCAAAAAACCAGTGACCTATAGATATCGTATACTGAAATTCGACGTATAGAACAAAAAAAATTTCCACTCGGAATGACAACTCTGATTGATATATTATATGTATAGATTTCAACTTCTGGCACATAATCTGCTGCGTTTGCAGCAAATTAAATTTAACGATATTTTAATGAATGCAGGCGCTGCACAATATCTCTAACCGTAATCACGTATAACCAGCTGAAGTTTCGTCGCAGAGCGTTCGTCACATTAGGAGCGATCTTATCGGCTGTGACAGTGAACCAGCAATAAGCTAGTAAAAAATCTCGCAAGAGGTAATAATAAATTTGACGTGCGCTAATGAGATTGGGAGTAATAGAAAGAGAGAGAACTGTAGCGTGGGGCGAGAACCTTATTTCCGCCAGACGCGTCAGATTTCGGTGACAACGGCGGCATCGCTCTTTAGAACGAAAATTAATGAGAGACGAATTTAGATCGAGTAGTTTATCATCGAGGAATTATTCAATGCTTGAAGATAGCGCGTTGGCTTCCGATTAACGTGACAATTTTGTATGTAGTTTCCTAAGTATTAGCGAAGAATAATTGTCAGCAAAATTGCGAAAATGGAGAAATTTTCAAGCCCACCCTCGCAATTAAATATCTACACTTTCTAAAAAAAAGCCTCGTTTAACTCTTATCTGGGATTATACACTACTGTTATATTTATTTGCAAAGCTTCCGAAGCAATTTACAGTGCAAATAAATCATAAAAGCTAATTCTGCAACTTTAACGACTTATTTCCTTCCTCTCGCAAACGCTTCCATACGCTAGCTAGCGCGCGCGACACACTTCTTCTTCTCTCTCTTAAAGAACTAGCCTCACCGTCGAATGCTACCCATTCGTGGAGACAACGAATTAGAGTTTCTCTTTTTAATATCTATTTAAGTGCGCAACTATCGATTTAACAAGCGTGTCGCGGCCTTGGCGAATCTCCGCACGCGCGCGTGTGAGCCGGCTGGCGCGTTCTGGACTCGTACTACTGCGGACAATTTCTCACTATATATACGCTTCGCGATGTTTATTTGCCTCTCGACCTATGCCGCATTATACAAGCTGAAATCGAGTTTGCGAAGCAGAGAAGAATCGCCCTTTTTATAGCCGGCAGTGGATACTTATACGCGTCTCTTCATTGTACAAGTACCCTCGATGTAGGATCTCAAAACGGCTTTCGAGGAGGAGCTCTATGCGCGTGAGACGAGTTTTCGTATTCTGTTTGCTCAACTACTTGCTGAGAGTTTCCGTTAGTGGAGCGCGAAAAAGCCCACAGAAGCGGAGCTTAATTGCCGCGATAATAAAAGTTTAAACAAGTTTTATTAAGCTTCATAAAGACTCTCGCTTGTCCCGTTTTCTTTTTAATACAATAATTTTCGCAGCTCTGCTCGAGCGACACGTTAAATTATGTAAAATTCATTGTTAAATTCCGGAAGCGAAGCGGCAGAAGCCTCAACCGAACACTTTTTCCCCCGACAAGGAGGATCTTTAGAGTTATTTTATGCGAAGAAGGAAATCTAAAATCTACTATACGCGAGCTGCACGATATAGCGCTGCAGGTAAAACCAGAGGGAGAGATCTCGCTCTCGAATGAAAATTGGATCATCCATTTCTCTCGAACGATCTGGTTAGCGTTGTCGAATTTTGAATTTCCATTCCCGAGACGCTCCGCGCGCGATATTATATATCGACGCGGGATTTGGGAATACAATATCGCGAGGCCGCCATAACGTTTTCAATATTCATGCCTTGATTTTCCGGCGTTTTGCCGCTCTGTCTTCTATAATACCCTATCAACGCGTTTTTTATCGCGGGCCGACGACGAGAACAGCAATCTATGTTAACGCGGACTCGTTAATTAATCCACACGATTCTCCTCTTCGCCAACGCACCGAATCATTAATTATTATATGGACAGTCTATAATGTATATAACGTGTGTCGCGATATATAACTTCCCGGTCTTTCTCATCAAATATTTGTTTCGCAAAACAAGCAGGTGTCGCGCGTCGGTATAGAGAAAAAACTTACTGGCTCATCTCTCCTGCAGTATAACGGCTGTCAATTCCGTCGATCGATCGGTACGGGGGAAGCTTAAAAGACGAGAATGAGAACGCGACACGAAAAGAGAAGACGTTGCGCTTCGGCTGAAAAACGAGCGCACAAGCTTCGAATAGCCTTCGCTTCCAAGAGAGATTAGCCTTAAGATTTATAACGTCTCAACGATATTCTTATACGCTATATTAGATGCGATATATATATACATATGTGCCAGCAACAGAGGCTAGTAGTTCTCTAGTTCAAGTCCAAGATCCCAGGCGATGTTGCCGCGGAGATATAAGAAATCGATATCCAGGAACGGAAGAGTGCGCCGTAGCCCTTAATCCCTCCCGAGTCGGCGTGAAGAATCGTCGAGGCGAGCGTTCCTGTCGTAGTAAAACGCCCTAATACTTATCTTACTATAGATAGCTTTGTTTCGAAACATATGACTGCGGTATACGATTTTTGAAATATTCTATTATATAGTTGCACGACTTTTTTGTTGCGTATGGATCGTACCTCTGCAAATGTAACGTGACGCTTTTTATTCTATGGTAATTTATACACAGCATCGAACACGTATATACCGGCCTCAGCATTAAATTTCGCCGTCACATACTTGATAGCTTGCGAAGAAGACTCCTAAAAAATCCACAGACCATTTCGATGGCCTCAATGATGAATTTTAAAAATTGAACATTCGATACGTTTATATATGAGCTCGCTAGCAGCCCGGAGATATCACAAAATCGCGTCACGACAGCTGAATAACTCCGGCTCTCAACCAAGAGGCGCCGAATGCGTCTCCGCATCGACCGCCATGAGCTGAGTCTCCCAGAAGCGCAATATATACATATACCGTCAGCTTGTATATTCGCCTCACGTACAGGCCTAACGGAGAGCGCAGCCAAGTAGGCTCGACTCGCTTAGACTCCATATCTATATATATACACGCTTGAATATATATATATATATATATATATATATATATATATATATATATATATTCAAGCCGACCCTGCTCGATCCGGATTACGCAATTACGCGAACGAGCGATTGATTGACCAAGACGGCTATCGAGAATTCGCGTTGGGAAAGCGCGGGCCTGACCCTAATAAACCTCGATCGTTTTTTGTTTTTTGTGGCAACGCAAAGTCAGGCGTTCCGGTTTTTTTACGTTTTCTTTCTATATATAGGCTTTTCCGAGACGTACGGTTGGTATATTGACTTTCGATGGTAATGATGCGATTATTTGCCAGGGCTGTTATTATAATTCATTGGTGGCAGCGACCGTACGCGGTTGTTAAAATTGATTTATATAGGTGGGAAGGGAATTTATTGATATCGATAACATCAGGCTATGACGCATATTCCCCTGATATGCAACGCATTTTCTACATACGTGAGTACCGAAAAAATCTTATTTAACTGTTAATTTCAGCCCCTTAATTTCCAAGAGTCTGACGACGAGGGCTTTGTAAAGATCTCAATTTGCCGCGCTTGAGAATCTCAGCTTTTTCTAACCCATAGCACATCAGCAGCCTATGCGTAGAAGAACAAAAATCGCATGCATTTTTAAAGTCAAGATATATATAAGCCGCTTAAAGACATCTGCCATATATATCTTCTCCCAATCATCAAGCACGATTTCGAACCAGTCAAAGAAGAACACAAAATGGACGTACTGCGCGACTGACCGACATTCCCCACACAGCGCGCACCGCGTATAGCATATATATATAGGTACACACTCCCCCGCATACACACTATCTGTACACATCGAAAGTTCACTCGAGCGTACCTTAATCGCGTGGTGCAGTGCTACAGACTTAAAGCAATGAATAATTCACGCGGCGCGCGTTAATCGCCATTTCCACTGGGATTGATATTAGAGCTGCATACTGCGCCCTATATATGTGTCGCTGTCGAGTGCGGCGAACGAGAGGGCCCGCCGTAGAGAAAGGCTCAGCGAATATAACCCCGGCTATCGAATCGGTCGACAGAGAGAGACGTGGCGTCAGTTTCCTCTCCCTCTCACTGTCGCGACGCGCTGGCTGACGCAGAGAGATAGGATTACGAGCGGCACAGCGACGAGCTGCCGCGCAATCGTGTTATCAGCATAAGATTTCCTGTTTAATCTCTCTCTCTCTTGGATAGAGCTTTTTTTTACCTTTAATTTGCTAGCGTTGTATACAGGAAAGCCCGTTAAAGCAGGCTCGTTTGCATAATCGAGTCGAGACATTGATTCCCTTCTCGCTGAGAGATTATTATCTGTGAGATTTCGGATAAGGTTAAAATTTACGGCGGCTCTTATATTCTCCGAGTAGGTATACAGATCCCGACGATTAAAATATCAAAATATACACATACAGATTTTCGGGAGTTGAAGAGCCGCCTTATATATATTCGTTAAAATGGCTTCATTTCCTCCTTTGTACGCCTCCCCTTAATTAGAAATCGCGCGCGCTTCGAGTTATGCAAATAAGCCGTCGAAATGCGATACAAAAACGCGACGTCGACCTTCTTTATTCGAATTCAGCCTCATACAGAATTAAAATCGCTTTTCGATCTACCCCCGAGAATTACAAACTTTGTTTTTGTGTGTATATATATATATATAGATGTATAATTAACGCGAGCTATATTATACAAGCGCAAGCAGCCGGCAAACTTGGAAAACTATATTAATACAGCCCGCGCTTCTATTATTCTAGTACGCTTTTCCAAACTTTTGTATATAGATTCGCACGATGCAGCCAGACGGACACGAAATTCGCTGCCCCGGCGACGTTTTCTTACACTGCAGACAACTTCTCGCCGACTCATCTTATATCTTTCCGATTTTATCGACTCACCTACAGACACAGGGACCCCCATCATAGTCCTGCCGAAACACCGGCTTTGTCCAAACTTTCTCTCTGCCTCTTTTCACCAACAAATTGTTTTTTCAATCTCTTAGCTCCTGCTACTGCTGCAGATATGTTTCATTGGCACTATACATATCCTACACATTCAAACTGTACACGGCGTTGTAATCCTACACCATAAAGATTGTCCACAGAAAAATTGCACAGAAGAATATTCTATACATTGTTTTAATCAAAATTCCTCTACAATTACGAGCGCACTCGCTCGCTATCAGCGGAGCAACACGTGCATCCTCCATCTGGTGGTAGCGAAGCGCGACGCCTCGAGCTTGTATACTTGTGTATATATAGCCTTTCGTGCGTTTTTGCTTTGTTTTTAGAGGAAACTTACAACGCGTGTTGTGCCCAAGGGACTGGATGCAAGTCATGGAGTGAGATGAGCTCGCTCTGTTAAAGGAGGAAGTACCTTTTCTTATTTTTACAATTAAATGAAAACTTCTGGTATTTAACGATGTGGGAATTCGTTGCCGTGTCAGAACTCGTTCGTATGGCTATACCGAGATTTTTAATAAAAATTTTAATTTAGAAATTTTTCGCGCTTTCTGCAGTTATGTGTGTATTTTTCTCGGTTTGTTCGTAGTAGAATTATACGAAATATGTTAATAAATGCGCTAATAAATGAAGGTGATACTATCATGAAAGCATTAATAAGATCGTATTGTCCTTAATTATATATAACTTTGTTTTTAGCCTGACAACTTCTTGACAGACCTTCGTTTAAACTCTTTGCAAGCTAGCTATTCGCTTTCGAGGAAAATAAAGAGGAAATTACGAAGCCTCCTGCCCCGCGAGAAACTTCCAGGTATAAATTATAGAAAGCTTTTATAATATAATATCGTACGCTATAGGTATATACGAGAGTTGTGAATTATGCTTTACGCGCTTTATTAAACACAAAACAACTGATAACTTGTTTTTCATACGATATCTATCGTCGCAAATTAGTTTCGCTTATATTATAGGACAAAGATTTAAAAAAACTTCTTGCATAATAGTCATTATTACATTATAATTCAAAAACCTTAAACACCTAGACTTATTGAACAAACACTATACATCCAAACCGTATTTCCATTATCGCAAAGCAAATAAATGTTTAAATCCGGTATAATCGTACTGTGACAGACTTAGTATATAAGTAATACAAACATTTTCCTGTGCGTGTTTGCAGAAGCTTATCTAAATAGTCTGCCATCGATCGTTACCCCAATCTTCGCGAGGAAATTACAAAAAATAACGAAAGGAAGCCTTTAACACGGCGTTCATTTTAAATTTTATTGTGTTTACGTGGTCGGCCTACAAGCGTTCATACTACTAGTAAATTGAAGCACAAAATAAATGAAAAGGTGTAAAGATTCAGAATTTTAATATAATTTTTGAAAACTAGTACTATAACAATAGTTTGGGGAAACAGTTGGAACTTTTCGAGCTTCTGGTTTCAGCAGGTTCGCGCTTGGGAGAATGAAACTTTCTTGCGTTAATTTAATATATACAATTATAAAACATATACGCGATGAAAATTCATCGAGATGCTAACCTAAATAAATAGTATAATTTTCAAAAGACTTAATTTCTCAATGCAAATATAAATATAAGACTTATGCAACGCCGCGAGTATTGCACCATTTCCATGAAATTTGTCTAATGTATAGTATATAGTACAGTATAATGCATAGTATAATTTATAGTACAGTACAGTAATCTATAATGTAGTGCATGGCAGAATTTTTATCATGCATAATTTTTTTTTTAATCAGTTTCAGGCTACGAAGGTTTATCAAAAATAGGTCTACACGTAAAGCGACTCCCGAGAACGAGTACGCGCGCGCACACACTGATTATGTCAATTACATCGATCAAACCGCCTGATAGAAAACGCTCTCTGTAGTCAAGAATACTATAAAACCTTCCCACATTAATCTAAGAAAAAAATTTCTTTTCACATACGCGTACGTTATTTGATCCATAAAGCGCATCCTCGCAGACCATTAAATTTCCCTCAAATCCGAGAAAAAGAAAAAGTATACTTTGACATCTCGCGCACGAAGCACTTGGTGACACGGCGAATAAAGCACACACTCACGCGAGGGTAGGGAGGTCACATGATCGTCGAAGTGTACGGGGCACCCGAGAGTGTCAATAATGCGTATAGAAGCCACGGCGGCGACACGTGTGTGTATAATATATATAAGTAGCGTCGGTCTGGTACCAGGCAGTGTACGCGCTTCGCCTTATATATATATATCCCCACGGAGAGGGATGATGAGCAGCTTGCCTGCGTGCTTTACGATAAAAAGTTCGAGCACCATGCCGTCTATTTATCTTAGGTCTTTCCATCAGATACAAAAGAAACAGGGATTGACATGAGACCGAGATTGAGAGCGGGCTTCAAATGATTTTCGGTAATTATTACTCTTCTTGTTGTTTGCCGCGTGTTCAGGGAGGACAAGTGATACAAGTAAAGCTTGCGGCAGGCGAATGGGGTGCGACGCTTCGGGATTAAAGGTTAACTTGGATAGCTGGTTGGGACGTTTTATCTATGGGTTATATAGAGGTGGTAGCTTGATTGCGTCGTGCAGGAGCTGCTATACGTATATAGTAAAAAGAAAACTTAACTATATACGTGCGGTGATAGTCACGGTGAAATTGCGACTGAAGAATTAAACAAAGTTTAAATTAGAGTTGTGTATATGGGCATATATATAGTATATTAGAAAAGATACCAGTTTTATTTTGTTATAAACGTCAAATACATAGACATATACATACATACATATATATAGAAGCTATGTTATATCCTGCAATCGATGCGAATAGCGAGTACTCGGGTTATTGCGATTTTCCCGAAATTCGACGGGCACCGTTATAGGTATAGGCATTTTTTTCGCGAATTGGACAGATCCATATTTAAAGTTTAGCTTTGATAAATTCGCCATTGAAAATCAGTAGCGGAAAACCTCGGCTTCTCTCCCAAACAATGGCGAAAATTTCCCCACAGGTTTGAATTGCAAGGTTAAAGCAGTGACCTGTGCAACTCAGATCCATTCACGTTTTTCTCGTCTCTTTAATTTGCGCCTCGATCTGTCTGTTTTTCTTTGATTTCGAGGCTTTATATACAATGGCGGATACAATTACTCAACACCGGCAGGTAGAATCATTTTAACGCGGATTCTCGATTCTCTGTTTAACCTAGATGATATATGAACTAATATTAAAATTAATATACTATAAAATGAATATGTTATATTATTTTTCTTTTTAACCTAATTTCAGTTTTCTCTTGTGCATATACATCTAGACTTTATTCACGAACGCGCGGGTATTATATATTTCAACGTTCATCTGTATGACTCTACGGCTTTAAGTTTAATTTAAAGTTGTAAAACAAGTTGTTGAAATTACGGCAGGATGGAAATGCAGAGCAATGCTGATACGGGGCGTTTTCATTTGAAATTTTGCAACTTGACTTATTTTCATGCGACTGCTTTAATCCATCAAGGGTTTTTTTACTAAAATCAATAATATGAAAATCTTCCATAAACAATTAATATAAAAAAAGTTATTAACATATTTCTATTGCGAATATAATTATATACTACTATACAAGTATTATATTTGATATTTTAAGAAACATTATATGACGTATCAAACAAATGAATAAATAAATTACAAATGCGTTGTCGTATATGAATCTCCATCGAAAGTATAGCGAGTAAATTATTTAGAGGGCCGGGGTTTTGAAAAATTTGAAAATCGCATTTTTCTATAGGAATGTGGTCTAAGGTCCCTGAGTTAGAGCCAAACTAAGTTTGGATGTTGGTGAGTCAGACTCCTTACGCCTAGAGGCGTATTCCGGCCCTCTAAAGGTTAAATATCCGCGTATTTGCTAATTAATTAAATTATATAACCAAATTAATTTACACTCGCACCCTTGCATCGCTAATCAAAATTTTTCGTTAACTACAGCTATAGACAGTATAAAATAAATCACGTCACTCGCTCATTCGATTCCAGCTCTCAGTGTCTCTCATTCATTAACTTCAATCCTCACCGTTCTCACCCTCAAACGAGGATTGCAATTCACTCTAGCGCCACCTTCCCTACCGTCTTTATTGCTTTTTAAGTCCAAATGGCTGAATGAAAAGCGCTCGAGTCCTCTCGAGCTCTCGCTATGGCGCAGTTTCCCCCTTTCGCGTTCGAGAAAAACAATTTCTCCGTTCGCGTTTTACACATACACACAGACGTGGTCATCTATTTCTCACTCTTATATTTGTGCCGCCATCGGGAGAACGATATAACCAGCCCCAACTTTTCATTAGCGATCGTAGCTGCGCAAAATGAAAAGGATATATAAAACCGCGAACGACTTTTATCTTTTACTCACGCAGACACACGCTGTAACTCTTTTTTTCTGTACATATATATTGATAGAACGACATGTGATGTAGGAGCTTGCCGGCTCATCGAAAATCGCTGCGGTAAAATTTTTATCGTGGAACGCATTACGCTAATGCGACCCTCGGCATCTCCCCGCGCGTGTATGTGTGTGGATATACGTACCTCAAGTAGACTGTGCCGTAAGAGCTCATTTTCTCGTAAAAGCTCATGCCACTGCACGCTAGATCAGGAGCTTCTTTTTTGCGCTACTTACCTACTATACCGTTCGATAATTATCGGGATTTCGGACGAGCGGTTGCAGGTTATATATTGTGTGGTATATTATACGAGAGACGATAATCGCGTCTTCGATTTAGCGAATGGAAGGTTATACTATGAGGAATATTTTTTGCGCTGAAATTGGCTCATCGCGTTTACGGAAGCTGCATAAAGAATGTAATATATGACAGGCTTATTTTTCAACCCGTTATTTGAATGCGAGTTTAAAATGTTTCCCAACGCAATCGGCAACAGAAGGCACGGCGGCGGCACACAGCCGTATTCTATCATCTACTCTTTCACGGCGTAGCCTCAAAACGATAATAAATTTCAAAGAGAAATCTTTGCTAGTTCCAGTACTGCGAATACATACATTATTAACAAACCAAGGCGGCAATCCCTTAAAAATTACAGTTCCATTAAGCTCCACTATAGAGGCCTCCGAATTGTCTGATGGCTTCATTTGAAACCGATGATCCTGGTATCCGTATTAAATGACTATACCATTATACGAATCCCGGACAAAAAACACGCGTTAATCATCCCATACACACATTACAATTATTTAAACAACAGCTCCGCCGTAAGTTCGACGAACTGAAGGATAATTCGATGATGAGCATACACACACGTGTGTTTTCTGGCTCTAATTTATGTGATGTTTGCGACCAAGAGTAGGTTATAGAGTAGTTTCGGAAAATTAGG
The DNA here is from genome assembly GCA_020010945.3 of Muscidifurax raptorellus. Lineage (NCBI taxonomy): Eukaryota > Metazoa > Arthropoda > Insecta > Hymenoptera > Pteromalidae > Muscidifurax > Muscidifurax raptorellus. The sequence continues at coordinate 12,814,498 of CM052080.1, forward strand.
GTCGGAGGACGTGCGCGGCTATATACTTCACTCTCGACAGAAGTTTCAATTTGAAAACTGCGCGGGTATAGCTCTCGACGCGAAACACAATGAACCCGTTGTACACATATAGATACATTCGATATATGTATACGTTGCGCGAAATGAAAACATGGAGTGGAGTGAATATGAGAAGCGATTCTCGAGAAATGTCCCACGACAAATTTCCCAGCCATTATATATTGCTGGCATTATATATAGACACCGAAGCGGGGAAAAATCACATCTAACGTACCGTGAAACTGCCAGCGATTTTCCACCCTTCACCAGCCCCCCCCCCCCCCATAAATCCGCATCAGATTTGCGCTCGCGGCATAAAGCAATTTCCCAGCAGTTCTTCATTTTAGCACTATACAGCACTATTGTCCTTCGAAGAAGAGAATATCATCGTCCGCATATAGAATACACATTCTCTTCCGGCGCGTGCAGTACAGTATTTCAGCTGATGTGAGCATATATCATATATAGTACTTTGAAACTCCCGCCTCGGGGTGTGTCTTAATTATACACCGTACGCGCGGCCGACTGATAAAAAGCAGCGCCGGGAGAGATATATACACGCGTGTATAATTCGTGAAAAGTGACGTCTTCGCGCGGGTAATTAAGGGCGGACTTTCGTAGCTTGTTGTTTTTCTCATTGTTTTCTTTCGAGTATAGTCGCGTCGTTGACGTCGAGTCACGAAAAACTGGCTAATGAAGGATTTCGGGGATGTGGAGAAGCCCCTCAGCTTTCTTTATTTTTATTATAAGGATAATACAGTTGTGAGGGTATATAATAACTGCAAAGATTTCTGATTTGTACGCGAATTCGGAAAACTCGCTGACTTGTTTATGTATATATATAAGGGGGCGCCGCTTTTAATTAGAGCTCGACAGCTTGATGGGCTTTCAATTTAATGGGGAGGGAGGAGCGAAACAAAACTAATGGAGATTCTTTGTGCATATAGCGTGTCGACTGCAGAAAATTGCCTTCTGAAGGGCGAGCTGCCTCCGGGTATTATAAGTAATGAATGTTCGGAGGCATTGGAGTGAATGGCACTGACGCTTTGCAGAGGTGTTTCATGCTTTGCGATGCGAGAATCAGAATAATTATAAAATACTCGGATTCTTTTAATGAGTGTAATTATTAAAAGTCTTACTATAATTGTTTATGTATAACGTGCAAATCACTTGCTTGAAAATCATAATGTACAATGAATTATCTATATAGATTAAATTACTCAGAACGGTAATCGATTATCAAGTTAGTCTCATGATGGCTATTGCTATCGATTATATTAAATACATGCGCATTCAATTACACATAATACTCATTTTGCTTTGAAATGAAGCTAAGCTCTCCGAATCTCATTAAGGCAATCCTTTTGAAGTATAAGTATATACTATAAGTGTACTTGATTTCGAAATATTGGGGCGAAAATTAATGCGCACCTATATATATATGTAATAGTATCATATGATTTATAGCGAAATAATTCAGTTGAATGTTCAAAGTAATTTCGTAAAATCTAAATTAATACTTTAAGATGTACTGAACAACGGAATTATAGACATTTATACCAATCTTGCTAATTGAATTCTTGATTAAAATTGGTCATTATCATTAAACACTCTCTGTTCTACAGCTCTAATATCTCTCTCGCATATAGCAACCCAACGTAATGATGATTTCACCAGTACCCTATCAACTAGCTAAATGCAATTTGCTTTAATACGCGCGGGATATTCTGCGCTTTTTTTCAATCGCTTGTGCATAATTTTTTTTTCGTATACATTCAACTATATCAGCTAAACTAGAAAATAGTTTTGCAACAAAGAAAAAACTACTGCATGATTGATAACATTGTCGGTATATCGTGTCAAAAATTTATCGTGCATCATTATCAAGCCTCGCTGTATATAGTTGTATATAGAAGGAGTCTCAAGAGAAAAGTCAGGGTGATGATGCTTTGAAAAAACTGAAAGACAATCTTCTTCATATATAATTGTCAATTTTATCAAGAATTAATGGTGATCGAGGCAAACAGCCAAAATGTCGAGGCCGTAAATACATGGATTAAACTATATATATATATATATATATATATATATATATATATATATGAATACTTTTAAAATACATTGCATAAAGAATCTACAGCGAAGAGGAAGTCCAAACCGCACATTTTGGTACACACCACCAGTAGCTCTTGCAAAGGCTTAAGCCATAAATTTTGGCGCCTGCTTATCAAATGGAGAAATTTTCGAAAATTACCATAGTTGAAAATTAAGAAAAAAATGAGAACCCTTTCGGTACGCAGGTATGTATCCTCTTATGCCATCCCCCGAAGAGCACGGCCAAGCTAGAGCACCCAAGGGAGGAAGAGGACGCGCGAGAGAAAGTGCGAACGAAAAGTGCACTGTCGGAGCAAAAGTGCTTGGTATAACGAAGCTGTTTGCCCCTGGGTTTAGTAGGTATGGACATTTACAAGACAGGGACGTATACGAACGTCCCGATGACTTCGCGCGCGTATACACGTGCGCACACATATATAATACATACTCAAAGGAGTAAGGCGGAAAACCGCAAATGTTTGAGCAGTCGTTAGCGCTCGCTATATAGGCTGATGATGTTCTTGAGGCCGCACGAGACTGTGTGAAAGGAAAGGAAAATATGATGAATCGCTCTCCGAATTCCCATGAGAGAAGCGTGAGAGATATATATATAAGCGATAGACGCGTTTCACGCGGAAACGGGAAAAAGATGGTATGCGTGTGCGCTCTTTCGTTTTTATCCCCCAATGTCTCTCTCTTACCCGCCAAGTGTATCCCCCACCCCAACTCCATGAGGTTTTTCTTTCCGCTTTTTATTTTCCCGACGCGCGCGACTGTTTGGATATGAGCTCACCGCACTATGTTGGAGAGGTTCTAGGATAAACTTTCGGCTTCTTTACGTACGACTTTCGCCGAGTTTCCGAGCTTTCATATTTAAAGAGTTAGCCGAACACTTTTTCGTTATATTCGCAATGGTCTGACGCGTACGTGTGTGTGTATATATATATATATATATATATATACACAGACACACATTGTATAGTTGGATGGAAACGAGGGCCCGTAAATTTATACTTGTTCGAGGCACGTCACTCAGTTAAGAGGAAAATGTTCATTGGCTTCGCAAGATTCTTTTTTTTCTTCTTCCTCTTCCTACTTATTCGTTAAACTAGCTGAAGCTCTATGGCATAGAGGTCGGAACATTTTCGTGGGCGAGTTTCTTCGATAAGGAGAACGACCTAATATTACTTTGTGCAGGAAAGAAAAAACATTTGGTAAGCTCATCCGTAGTTTTCGTGATAACGTGAGGCGTCATTATTTTTTAGTAGTTTGTCGATATCATATCGCCATCTGCGGATTATGTCTTTTATAATTGTTCGAAGAAAAATTATTAGTTTATAAAAATGGAAAATTTATATATCAAACTTCGATAAATGAATGTCTATTTCGTTCATAGTTGACAATAATATTACGTTGTATTGCTCGTTATTACGCGCTTTCACAATGGAAATACATTCTTTTCTCCGCGGGAGGTTTTATCAATAATAGTAACAGCATGCTATGACTATGAGGCTGAATTCCAAACGGTTAGGGTGGAGTCAGATATTACGCTGGCGATATGGCGCTCAGCGCTATATATCACAAGTTTTTACGTAATACACTGGAAGGAGCATACAGAAGGGAAATATCGAATATCTATCTCGAAAACTGGTGAGAAAAACTTGTTTATTGCTATCGGCGACTATATTCATTTGATTCAATCGATAAATGCTCTTATTGAAATTTTGTTTTTTACCCCGACAACAGTTCGATATTATATACACGGTATTTATATCTATTTGATGTGATAAAATTTACAAACTAGCCACGCACAGGCCATCAATTTTTTTTAATTAAATTTTCGATTCGCGTACGAGGGTGTTAATGCGATAACCAAGATCGTGATCGGAATAAAATGCAAAAAGTGAACTGCGCAGCTGCGTATATTCATCACAACAGCAATGACTAAAATAAAGCTCTATTTTTCGAAATATACGATGCACGCCAATAACACATATAGAAAAGGTTTTATATAAAAGGTCAAATATCAATTTGAGTGAAATGTCATATACTTTATTATTTGTTTAACTGACTTGTTTTTGAGACTTTACATCAAATTAATAGTTTGAATTAAATGCCACTTCATATAGTCAGGAATAACTTGATTACTCTAGTATAACACAATTAAAATGATTGAATTCTTAAGATGATGAATTCAAACTAAGTCTCATCAGATTAATGTGTGGAGTAATGAAATTTGAAAGACGCGACGAGGTCTATTTGATTAACGTTGATTCCTCAAATTACAATGCTATATATAACTATCTTGGACGCTGTTCGCTCAGTAGTTTCAGAATAGCTTCTTACTGCTACGCTTATTTCTTACAATAGATCTAGTTAGAACAATAATAGCAGAAAAGTTATAACTGAACAAAAAAATGTAAGGATAAAAGAATTCGTAAGAAAGGCTGCAATGAGCAACATTTGGAAAAAGATAATTATCATCGTTATACGACGATATTATACATTGACTATTTTCATCAAACGATATTTTTCATAATACTACATAGATTTATACCTATACTTGTTCAGTATATCGCGAACAGCAAGACATGCATTATCAGTAATTATAAAACAAAATCAGCGCCGTCACACTAACTTCGCAAAAACGTTCGACGGCAGTAGAATATAGGTGTATATATATATAAAATAGTCGAAAAGGCAATTTTCCTCAATAAAACCTGCTCCGCCGAACGCGCAGGAGGTCGACAAAAAACCTACAGCGCGCGAGAATAGGGTCGGAAATAACCGCCGCGTCAGAATAGAGAGAAAAGAAGAGAAGAAGCTCACGCGCCGAGGAAATGAGAATAAGTGGCTGGCGCGCTGCAGCGGAGACTTATAATACACAAACCCGGTCGTCGGCGTGTCGGCCAAGAAAAAATACGCAACAATACGTAGAGGCCACTCGAGATCTACTACTCCTATCATAAGATATATATGTATATATATAATGTACGTATACGAGTATAGGTATGGAACGCACTTACCTTGTGCAGTGGTGAGGTCGGGTGCAGGGGGGTCCGGGACCCCGAGGACCTCTGCCGCCGATAGTAGCAGCAACAACAGACAGCCAAGCCTGCTCAGGCGGCATCCGCTTCTCGATTTCCGACGCAGCATGTTGCTCTCCTCCTCGTCGTCCTCCTCCTCTTCGCCGGCGGTCAGGCGGTTGTTCTTCCGCCGCCTCGTTCTTCTCTCGTCCAGGTCGACCGCCTCCTCCTCGGCTTCGTGCTGGCCAGGCTATTGTTATCCTCCTCGTCGAACTCCTCCTCCTCCTCCCCGAGGGTGCCGCCAGCACTCTGCAGCGGCCACCTGCTCGCTGAGCCAGGCCACCGATCGACGTCCAGGGTTGGGCCGCGATCTTGCTCTCTTGACTCGCACACTGCTTGACGGCGCATCAACAGACGGGAAATAAGCAGCTGATGATGCAGGCGCGCCAAAGACGAGAATACGCTTGGTCAGAAGTGAGAAATAGAGAAAGAGACGAGCGATTGCTATATACTGCTTATTTATGCACACACGTCAGTGAGGTATGCATGTGTGATACTGAGCAGTGAGCAGTGGCACTAAATAGGATATTTCATGCATGCAGTGATGTTGATGTCGCGCAAGTTAAGACACCTTTAGAGGGCGCTGCTATTAGCGCAGAGAACGCGCGCATGCGCCTATAAGCACTAACCTAGCTATAACTGGGCAGTGAGCACCATCAGAGTAGCCAATGAAATTGTTTGGTAATGAAAAATCACATGACCATTGAAGCCACATGCAAAGCTGTACGGAAACAGTGGCGAGTGTAAATGTATTGTAGAAGTGTTATTAGTTTTAAGCAGGTTCATATAAAAACATATTTTCAATCTTATTATCAATAAGTAATAGATTTATTGCGGTATTGCGGAGCTGCACTCGCACGGAGAGAAATTTCGACGGCTCAGCGCTCCATGTTATTGCGGCCGTACAGATCTCTATCGATCGAGTGTTTTGCCGTCTATTCTCGTCGTTCCCGAATCCCGAAATTTTCCGAACTCTGGCGATACGAACATAAGCGTCATACCGCTTCGACTTTCGAGCTCCAGCCGACACGCTATAGTATCCAAGTTTCGAGGTCTGAGACTGCGAAGCGTCGAGTCCCTGCGGTACGGAGAATCTTGGAGTCCCCACTCTCGCAATTCGACTGCTAATAATACCATGTCTCGCTCCGTACATGCACGAAAATCGTAGAGTATCTATACTTCGAATTCGAAGCCGTGTTCCCGTAGCTTCGAAAGTATCGAGCGCTGAGCCTTCGAAATTTCTCTCCGTGCGGATACACAAAGGTGGTATATAGAAATCATGTGAAGTTATGTTTATTTGTTTTGGTGTAAATTATAGAGCTTTAAATTGCAGGAGGTGCCACTTTTGCCTTATAACTCGCGACACATCAGGAGAGGATTTCGTCCGATGATTGCGCAAGTGTTATACTTCAATTTGAAAACTGAAGCTTACTAACCCGTGTCTGACCACAGCCAGATCGTATCTACTCGAACAAAGGCATTACAGTGCTGCTGCGGACCGAGTGAACGTTTATTTACAACAAAGACGAAAATTCGACTCTGAATAATTCCGACGTCAAAAAACGCACCAATTTTGAAAGTGAAAAGTGTGTGTACGTGTTTGTGTGTGGGGGTGGGAGGAGGGGGGTATGTGGGGCTGGTATCCTTCGGAGCGACTTTCTCGGAAACCGTTGGCAGGAATTTTTTTCTCTCGCGCTCTCTCTCCCCCCCCCCTCTCTCTTTTTCTCTCACTCACTCACTCACACGCCTTTCCTGTTTCCAAAACTACCGCTAGTGCATCGTCAAAAAGGCGGCTAAACGATGTGCAAACCTGGGGGTGGGGATGAATAAACGTGTACTACCAGCTATACGTTTTGCGCTCCGGCTTATGTGTATATGGCTGGGAGAGTTTTTTCACCCGTCACTGTGTGTACGTGTGTGTGTGTCTACATATGCCTACTATACGCGCACATGCAAATTCGGGAATTAATCGAATGATTTTTTGCCTCCCCCGTGCATGGTTGACCCATCCTCGGGCGTAGTTGGAAAAGTCCGAATCCGAATTATTGATTTATTGTTGTATCGTGGCAGGCTGGTTCCTTTATTGAAAAACTGACCTTTTGAAATATTCATCCGCGATTCTTATCCACGTTATATGTATATAGGTATACCTTATCGTTAGGCCACAAATCGACTCTAACCAACACACAGTAGTAGGCAAATTTTTGCGCGTATTAACCACACCCGGCGGTCTACAGCTGAAGTTTGCGGAATAAATAATTCAAAACCAAGCGGCGCGATATTGTGTCGTTGTCGTATACACCGCACGTGCGTGTTAAATAAGGGGTCGCCGGCAAATCTCCTTATACCCTCGTTTATGCAAGCTCTTTCACATACGCACATGCACACAGCAAACACCAGCTGCACTTGATTAATAAGTCAGACGTACTAATTATGCATATACATTCGCGTTGCCGGTGGACGGCGGCGCATCGGCTCATCGATTCGCAAGCGTGTTTCGTCATCAAAGTCGTGCGCGACGGTGCCATTGCTCTCGACTATATATATATATATATATATATATATATATAGACATATTATACGCACGGTTCGCTATATGATGCAGTATGCCGTGTATAATAAACAAAGGCGCGAATGACCGATAGGGATGTGCGGCAGAAGCGGTCAGTTTTGGAGAAAAAAAAGAGCTGACGAGCCTGAGAGTAAAAGAAACGAGATTTTTATTGCGCGCGGTTGTATTGTATTTTATATAGCGCTTTTTTATCGTTCGCCTTTTTTTATTCCATTTTATAGTGTTGTGTACTATTGGCGATGTTTCTGAAAAGACTTATTGTGAAAATGAAAATAATATGCGTATTTGCGTGTAACAATGAAATACGAGTGCCATCAAGAATTAAAAAGTCAAGGCACGATAAAAATGAGTAATGGGATCGTTTGTAACGACAATGGGTCAATCAATTGATTCTACAATACGCATACAGTTAAACGTATATGTACGCTAGACGAAATATCGACAACCAAGCGCGGGTAGAACGTCGCATTATACGAATTGAACGCGTCTGATGTTAAAAAGGTCAATCCACGAGAACAAAGGCCATCGCACTGGCGCAAAAAACTACCACACTAGCGCACGAAACAACCGTCTCTCTTTATATATATATATGTACAAACTTGTTGGTATACTGCTGTAACACGGATACGCTGGAACCGATCTCGTCGCTCCGAGGAAAAGCAACAGAAGAGTGTATATATACTGTAGAAAATGTGAAGAAGAAGCACAACAGCCACAAGTTAAGTATAGGTATATGCGTGCACTACAAAATGAGACATAGATTTTCTTTTTACCAAGCCCACAGTAGGAGAATAATTCACATGTTTCGCGGCTCGACTGCTGCAGCGCTGAGATGCGTTGAAAGGCTGTTATTATTGTATTGTTTTGTTTTTCTCCCGGCCATCAGGCTCTCACGCCGCTGCAGCCGCTCCTGATCGATCAGGCTTCGGCGTGCCGCGCTGCATTATACTCGCGCGCGCTCGGAGACTGCCAGGCTCGACCCCCTGCAGCTCTGCAGTGAACCCAGTATATATAGGCGGCGAGCTTTCACTGCACCATCGCACACACTCCCGCACGTATGTGTGCAGTGTGTGTATATATGTGTATATTCGAGACCTGGTGGCAGGTGTGAAAAAGGGTCAGAGTCAGAGAGAGAAAGAGAGAGAGCTGACACGTCCGGGCTTTCAGGTATTATGCGCACTGCTTCGCGTATATGACGAAACTTTTGAAATTCAGGCAAAAGACTGGATTTGATTATTTTACACCACGAACGTCGACGATCGATTGCGACAAGCACGTGCGATTGCCGGATTATAATTAAACACCGTTAAAAGAAAATTCAAATTCTCGCCGCGCGCACGCGCTTATATCCAACGAATTTTCTCTTTCATTTAAGCCGCTTTGTACACCGTCGCGCGTATAATTATACGTCGTAAGGTATATATTGTACACAAAGCCGCGAACTGTCAGCTGAGGTCCCTCTGCGCGTTCAGACAATCGAAACAAAGACAAACGGGAGTCCTCCCCTCTCTCTCACTCTCTATCTTTCTCTCTATCTCTCTTTTCTCACCGTGTGAACTTGGCGCGCTGCAAGCACACAAGAGTTTAAAGCTGTCAGATGATATAATGTTTGTGTAGATAAATAAAGAAACGAAGAAGAACGCGCGCGCGTCGCTGCTGGCCTGCAGGGCAGAGGCAGCAGCAGCACTGTATGCCACAGTAGCGGTGCCGGCCGTCGCGACGCCAGCCGCGACGACGTCGAGGCGCCGGCGCTCTGCTGCCGTGGCCCCCTCCGATTTTCTCCCCCTCTCACCCCCCAAGCAAAAGAGCAGAGGGTAGTGTGCAGAGAGAGCTAGAACTCTATACTATAGCGGCCTATATATGCTGCTGCTATATCGCGTGCACACGGCCTGTTTCTACCGATGCCACCCACCCACACACACACACATGTGTATAGTGAGCTTTTTGTAGATATATATATATATACGTATATACATATGACGAGCAATTGCATGACTTTTCGTAGTTGCGCACATTCCAGTGATTTTTACTGATTTGGCGCCTCTCTCACTTGCTTGCTTTTGCTTTTCGTTTGTTCTCTTATTATACCGCATCTATGTAGGAACTTGCGTTGGCGGCGCCGCCGGCCATGAGGTCTTTGTTTGCTTGCGGGAAATTTTTGCCCTGTTTCTGCGGAATCTTCTGAAAACTCGCACGGTTGTCCTGACTTTTTTTTTATTTCCGTCTTATGCAGTGCGAGCTGACGTATAAATCTTACGTCGGCCTTTAGCGTACAAGAGTCTGTAATTTGAAACTTTCGACTATAGGGTCTATTTTTACCGAGCACTTATTGCTTTATAATTACTCTTATATACCGGCGTTTGTTTGTTTGAAATTCTTAAAATACCGCGTCCTACTATACAAAATTTATGCTTATATACATAACGGCGCAATAAGAGAATTATACATTGACACTCGCGACCTACAGTACACCGGGATTGTTCTACTTATTTTTATACCTCAAAGCATTATATTTTTTTGTTATTTCAGCAAACTTAACTTCTTCCCACGCTAAGAAAAAAAAACTGCAGCCACGCATGTAAAACAAAGTCTTACATTCCCAAAAACTCTAATCCAACCTGAGCAAAAATAATCTTAGCCCGCAGGGCAGCTTCACGACAAAGAGAAGAGCAGTCGCCCACGTGCCAACTGTATGTAACTTAGCCCACTTGTATGCACTGCTGCAGCATCAAACGCTCGCGGTTCGGCTATCCAACTCCCGCTTGCCGCTGTCCGGGCAGATGATGCTCTATAGAGCGGTATATAGACTTGTCGCGCGAGACAAATCAAGCGACTCCTTTTGTATACCGCAGCGTAAGTAGTCGCGCGAAATAAATGTGCCGCGCATCGCTTTCATTCTAAGAGCAAGTGCGACTTGCTGGGAGAACAATGAAGACTAATTGCGGGCCTGAGCTCGATTTTCACGGCAACCAATTGATCTTGGATGGCTGCCCACGGAGGAGTGTGTATTATTATGCACGCACGAGAAGAGGTCCGAGTGAAAGGAGTGCGAGCGAATGGAAATATTCGTTTCTTATATTTAAGTAATTTGAGCTCTTGATACAGGCTGCGGTTTTGTATATTGTTTAATAGAGTTTATAAGCTTTGCACGCGATGCCGAGTATATATAAGAAAAAAGCGTGGATCGTGTGTATGACTGGTGAATAATTATATTTATCACACTTATTCGCGTGACGAAGGTCTTTTGAAATGTTGACTTCGAGATGATTCTTCGAATGAAGAAATGCAATTTCTCGTTACTCAAACAACGGATGTCTAACAATTATATAAACCTTTTTTCCGAGAGGCAACTGGGAATGGAATTTTCCACTGACCCTTGGGTGTAAATTAATCCGAGACTATGCGATGGAAAAATATGCGGCAATTGTTGTATAGCTTTCTTCACTTGTCAGGTAATCAACTCGAGAGAAATTGTTTCACTCAATATAATAGCGTCCTGAGCGCAATTATCGCAAGAACGTTATTTCTTACTTTTCATTCGATTGCAGCGTATTACATCGTGATGGAATCAACTTTCAAAAAACTTTTTAACCTTCAAGATTTTTCGAATACTCCTTTCCAAAGATGTACTTTCAAAAGATTCTTTTCCATGAAGTGTTTAAATTTTTTAAATCTTTGTCATTAAGTCTTTTTATGCGTGAATCAATAAAAACGTACATTTTTTTCTTCTTTCTTACAATGAATACCGTATAAAACAATAGTATGAATATTATCAGACCAGACCGAATATTTACTTCATTTAATTCAGCTTTCCAAGATAAACTACAGTCGTGTTTTTTGCAATTCGATCGAAGGTTATGAAGTTTTACGAGAGATGCACTTGTGATAACTGTTAAAGATATAAATATGTTTAAACTTTACACCGAATAAAAAAACCTTGTGGGTATTCCGTTGTTAGCGGCAATGGGAAAACCCACCAACTTAGCACCATTCTGTCCGTAATGCTAAAAATCAAGATAACACGCATTAATTTTTACAAAAAAAAGAACTTTCCTTTGATCCCTCGTCGACCTTACTCCTGATGCAGAAATAACCATTAAAATTTCAAGCCCACCATCAGATCGAATCTCGCATATATATCGAATTTAAATATTCATATACATCCGCTCCCATTAATTTTCATCAATATACAATATTTCAACAATCGCCCAATCAATCTCAATTCCTAGATTGTAAAATGCGAAAAAAAACTCACATATATATACATCACATCAAATAGATCTCATCCAATGGCTCATTATCGTTCATTTTCTCATTGAGCAACTACTGTCTATCTCTCACAGTCCTCGATATGCTAATAACGAGCAGCAGCAACTTTCCTTTTTAAATCCCGCTTAAATAGTCATGAAGAATCCACATCGCGATGCGACGACCGTTGGCATATCGATGACGAGCCAAGAGCAGCATCAAAGAACCCGTTCGCTCGCCGAGCTCGTAATTCTTCAACTGTGGCCCACTTTTACCTTTTTCCATATAGGCGTCGGAACCGGTCTTTGATGCCAACGCGCGTAAAAGGCGGTGTGTATATACCCATTGCGTAAACGATGTGACAGCGCCTCATTATATATTATATAAATAAAAAAAGGTGAGATGGTCATGCCGGATTGTTAATTGGGGATCATTTTTTTACCTGGGGTTTCCAATAGCGCTATTAGGCAATAGTTTGCAAGACTTTCATAATTTCGTCCTGTTCAAAATTTTATATATTTTTATTATAATATCGTCCAAGTTGTACGGAAAAAAGGATCCGCCAGCTTGACGTGCAAGCACGCGCATTCTGTATACACATTATACAGAGTGTGCCTCGAATTCTTGAACTGCTTTATATGCTATGAATCTACTGATGTTTTTATGAAAATTGTCCATAGATGTCGAAGAGTCAAACACGTGAAAATAATTCCATAAATCAAACCCAGCAAAGTATATACACTATAACGAAAGCGTTCTTGCGCTCACGGTATAATATGGGACGTCGAAAAAAGCAGCCTTATATTCTCCTCCGCGACGTGTGCGAAGAAGGCGAGAAGAGAATAACTCCAAAGCGCGATATATAGGGTATGTATATATACAGTCGTGTCGGAGAATGGCGCCAGATCGAAATGAAAATGAGGCTTTGTGCGTGCCGGCGCTCTGTCATCGCCCGGGAATTCTTTATCGTCGGCTATAATCGAAGCCTCGAATTTCACTCGTCCCTCCACACCCCCGCACGATCTGCGGTATAGGCGGAAAGAGCGAGAAAACGTTCCTCCCGTATCGCGCTCTATCTATCATCTTCTACAGCTTGCGCTCGATAGAATAGCTCGATTTTTCGGAGGAAATGATCTTGGTGGTGGAGGGGGTAGAGGTGAAAAATTCGCGTTAGTAGTCGAGAGGGGATTTTAATATAATGCCCCGTCGTAGCAACAGCGTGCATTCGAGATATATACAGAAAATATGATCGTGAATTCATGCGTTTTCAATGCGGGTCGGCGAAAGCGTATGAAGCTGAAGAGGGAGGTATATATCGAGTAAATTCTGACGATTATGCGTGCACACAGTTTTTTTGCAGCTGATGATTAATTTGTTTTTCTTGAACAAAGGGAATTTTACAAATTACACGTATGTATAGACGTATTATTTAAATTGTAGGACGATGTTATTTCATCGCGACATAATAATTTTCATACTCAATATGATAACAATTATTATATTTGTATTATTGAGAATTTCACACCGGCACGCGATCGCTGCTGTTTCTCCTTGGCCATGTGCCATTAAACGCACATACATACATGCAGCAAGCGCATTGAATGTTCTACTGTGAACATAATAATTTTTCAAATTGCACATTGCACTCATTTCTGTATTCATGAATAATTACGATGGTATCGTTGCAACACCCCTTTTCCGCGCGCTTGCACGCGTGTAATATAAAATATTTCTCTGCGAGCGTAATAAAAAAAGAGGATAAAGAAATATAATTAATAAAAATTATGAATATTAACTTTTTTCGAACTATACGCTGGCAATCGATAACGGCGCGCTACGATTATTTCGAAATCGATAATTCCATAAGATTTATCTGAAATTGTGAAACACCGGGTTTTTCCTCGATACAACACACACGCGCAATATACTCTTCGCCGTGTGTACATAATATACAACAAAACGGAAGGTATAACAAAAACGGCCGCGACCAATCGATAGGCAGAGAGCGCATTGCGTGTGCATTGTTTATCAATAAACACGCGCGCTTACGCGTTGGTCAATGCACAGATTGAATTACCTTTTTGTTCCTGGGCGATGATGGTGCTGAGCTCGACAAGTGCAAAATTATGCAAAACGAAGTCACGGCGATGGCAATGACTCGCCTCTTTTTCGTTCCGAGGTACCCGATTAAAGCTCGCCTTTCCCGCGCACAAAAGCCGATGAGCTCATATTTCATAATCGGAATTTTTCTTCGAGGCAAATGACTGGTATATCGCCGCCAATGGGTAACAAAAGAAATCTTTATTTTTTTTCTTATTCTTATTTAAAAAATATAATAATCTTCATAAAAAATAATAGCATGTGGTGTATTTGCTCACTATTAGTCACTACTTTTAAACAAAATAATATAATCCGCTGTTTATTGGCCGACCTGAGAAATCATGTCGGACCAGAACGTCGAGTAGTCCTTTAATACAGTTCCCCTGTAACAGACACATCAACATTATAGTGTTTAGTTTTTGAAAATGACGTCTATTCAATTTAACGCTGACTGTAAGCAGCGCATCAATGCATTTACAGACAAATCTTAATATTAATAGAAAAAGAGTTTTTCACGTCGTCTCTGGCGTAGACATTCGAGAAACTATGCACGCGGTGAAACTATATATATGAGACGACGCTCGAATGCGCGCCTTTCTTCGCGCACGGGAAGAGCTAAAACACCCCGGAGAGTCGACGGAGAAAAGCACGAAAAGCCATTTACTCGCGTGTATATTATACAGTCTCTCGCTCTAGCGTGAACTCGCTTGAATTAAACAGATCACGAGCATACGTAATTCTCCAATAAATGCTACGGTGATTCGTCGTGCAATTATACATTAATCACACTGCAGTACGCGTGTATAATACAGTTGTGAATATAAATAAAAATATAAAGGAACAATTCGATTAAATATAAATACTTACGTAAAGTAAACGGTGCCGGGACGTGCGTTGAGCGGTGCGTTCCAGATGAGGGTAGCCTGCTGCTTGTCGCGAGGATCGGCATGAGTGACGGCACTGCACTCCGAGTGGACGTTCGTGTTGGGCGTCTGGGCCCAGGAGCCGATCCACTGATTAGTCTGAGCGTCGCGGGCCTGCACGAAGAAGCCCTTGAAGTCGCTGCCTTGGATCCTTACTGAAATGTCAACGGAGAGCTGTTGTATTGCTGTATATATATAGGCCCTCTTATGAACTGCGCGATTTTGTTATCTGTACCTATATATAAGTATTTTTGTCGTGTAATTATGAAAGGATTATTATAAAGAGGGACAAAGGAAACGGCTTAGCTTATTATCGCAAGGTTACAAAAAGATGTAAATACGAAAATAGACCTGCGCACATACGTGTGCCTTTATCAGTATTAACGCAAGTGCAAAAAAATCGATGAGATCGTAATATTTTGTTAGGCTCGTGCAGCAAGAAAATTTAGAATACACCTATAGATATAGTATATTTGCATATAGAAAATTATAAATAAAAAGAAATGTAATAATGCATCGTGTACGATAGGCACATGTCACGATAAAACTATACATTAAGTCTTTTTACGTACAGGTCTTTTTTCTTTTGATACTCTATCGGCCGCGCTCGTACATATAAATCCATCTCCAAGTCCAAGTCGAATTTGTCAGTAGGAAAACATATTAGTAACTATAAACTACGTGTGTTAAAGTTCGTCGCTACCATATATACGTGTCCGCCTTTATACACCTTTCATCAGTCATCGGTACAACGTATCCATATAATACTACACAGGCCAACTGCGACGCTGCATATAAAGCCAAATACAGGAGAATCCCATTAAAAAGATAGGTGTATGCCCAAATCGGGAAAATCACGGCGCGAAAATGCGCTAATCAAGCACGAAAGCCATCAATGGAAAAAGTTCATTCCCTCCATTATATAGCAAGTCATATGTGTGTGTGTGTGTGTGTGTGTAGAAACGAGTATCCGAGACACTAAACATCAGCTACGCCTAATTTCATCCATTCCTCATGCCGACGGGCAATTTCCCGTCTCAAGATTATACCTGCGGGAGTCATAGACACGAAAACTATACCCGGGAAATTAGATATCGCGCCGCAGTCTTCGACTTTCTACGTTATACCTGCCCCGAGAGTCTCGGATCGCCAAGGACGTGAAAGAAAGAAAACAGGCGGCAGAGGTCGGCACGCGACGTGTGTTTGTCTTTCGCGGATTTTCAGTAGGTACAGGCACGATCCGGCCAGACACGTGTATTATATTATATATTTATACTTACCCGCAGACAGCGGAAAAGAAAACAGAACAGGATCGAGACAGCTTTAGTACGAGAGATTTGATGCTTTAAGGAGATCACGGCATTTTTCCCTATACCAAATACATATCGAGGCTTACTTTCAAGCACTTCAATGTTGAGACGTTTTTTAGAAAGAAATTAACTGTTTGCTATGCAAACGTTTAAGTGTATAAGAATAAAGTATAAGAATGTGGCGAGGAGCATGAGCGTCGATGAAGTGAAGTTAGTGACGACGACTGAGATGAAAGACACACAAAAAATAGAGTCATGCCTTCAAGTTTTATCCGAGTTTGAGAAACGCTTACTTTCCAATATAGAGCGTGTTGTCGCCCATGTGTACAACGTTAGATCTTCTTTCTAAAGCGCTGGTCTCACGTGGGTGGATTTATATGCACACAGGGATCACATATTAGATATAAAAGGACGAGGAAAATTCCTTTTTAAAGAGGTTGAGGGCTTTGATCTTTCCAGACAATGACCGCGCCGCCCATCTATTCAATTCTGAAGCCGGCCGGCGTGTATATAGTAAACTTAATAAATTAACAATAACGGTCGAATCGTTAATTCTTTATACGCACACATATACCTATAATTATATGTCTCTAGATCTGATTACGATAAGCCATAGGTACTTATATAGCCAATTTTTTGCACGATGCTGCGTACATTTACCCCTATATTAATAATACATTATATCGACGTTTTTCTATAGTTTATGAACTAAAAACCTAAATGTATAGGTATAGCTTATTAAGAGCGTGAATTAAATTTTAATGTCCGCAGCTTTCCTTTGTTGAGAGTCACTTCAAAGTTTGCACTGCGCAACCTGCCTCATATACATGCCTTTGACTCGTTGAATATGTGTCAGTAAGCCTAAATTGTAAAAACTATTGTAAAACAAAAAATATGCTTCTCTTATAATACATAGCTATCGAACAAATCAGACTAAAATATACAAACGCAATCAACATACATTTTTAATACTTCTCGCGTCGGATAAATCGTATATCAGATTAAAATCGTTCATACATTAACGATAATTAAAACACATACACACTCGTATATATGATATAAACAATATCGATGCTTCCGTTGTTGCGTAACACAGCCGACCTCCTTTATCGCCAAGTTGCGTAAGCGCGGCGCATCTCTCGAAAGAAAAGCAGAATAAAATATAAACAAGCAGTGAGAAAATCCGCCTCAATGTAGTCCCCGAGAGCGTGATAAAATCGCGCGTATCTTTAATGAGCAAACACGCCGACTGCTATAATATCCCGCGACCCTATCCGGTGCAGCTATACATGCATAGAAATATACCACGTGTAATCACAGACATATAACAGCTAGATTGAAAAAGATAATCGTTCGTCAACTTGCGGCGACGAAATCGATGACCATTTGTATAATCATTCATCTATATACATATGCAGCGAGACCTTGCACGCAGCGAATTTATAACATACTCTCGCGAGCAGCTGCGTATTTTATCGGTTTTGCGCGCGAGAAAAGAAATAAGAAGACACGCGTGCAATAAGGTGTATGTGCGCGAAACATAATGAACTCTGCACAGCGAAGCTGCAATTACGAGAAAATATATCCGACGCGGTGTGGTATACAGCGTCGCTCGCACGATGATGGATGGTGTACGCAAGGTGAGAGAGGAGAAGCAACACACAGCTGCGGCGATGATGGTTCAATTTCGTGATATAGAGTAGACAAGTATACATATATAAGAGCTTACAAGCTAGTGGGCGCGGTTTTTATAGGAGAGTTGTCCCGCAATGACGCGTTATGCGATTTTTCGTATATAAATTTCCGAAGCGAAAGTTTGTATAATTGATTGCGGGATAAGGCATTGAACGATGTATATTGTGAAACTATACTGCTGCCTTCGTTAGAGAATAAAATATGAGCGATTGGAGCAATGAATATACAGTTGAGGAATTTTCTCGGTGATAAAACGGACTCGACTGGGTATTCATCTCTACGATCGCGCTTCGCGGTCTTTACGATTATACTTCCAATGAAAAGGATGATATTTAACGCAGTTGTTACACGGGTATCGTTAAAATTGAGACGAGTAGCAATTTTTAGTGTCGACAGGGTGATTTTCGCTTGTCGCTGTTTGTCTGTTGCCGGATGTTTTCTTGTTTATGCTTCGGCATACGTTTATTTTAACCTTTCAACAAACGATTAGTTCTGAGTTTAAACAGAATGAAATCTTAAAAAGTTATATCACCGTAGCTTTTCACTCGCATGTCTGGAATGCTATCGAAATATTGATCGCAAAGCTTTTTCCTATTTGCATTTTCAATGTAAAGACTACTTAATTACAATATCTGCGATGATATTCAATGCGGAAGCTTAATATATAAAATGCAAAGTATATAATACTCCTTATTCGTTCAAAAAGAGGTAAATGACGTATGCTGAATATTCGAAAAGTAAATTTACAGTACTTATACTTATGAACATACATTGCAGTTTTAAAATTACCCATATATGTGATTTTGACCTACTAATAGAAATGCTTTTTGGCATCAGATATCTCAACGTAGGCGATATAAAGATCATAATTTTCGGCGTATTATAATATAAAGCTCTATACGCAAGTAGTAATGGCCAGGCTCAACACAAACGCATTCGTTATAGCTTGCTTATCGCTCGGCAATCTCAGCTGATTAGCCAAAAATTGGTTTGTTTTTCTGCCTTCTACGCGCTAATATCGCATCGTAAGAACAAAAATGAAAAGTTGATCGAATTAAGTCACGCGACAGTATAATTTTCACGGCGCGTACTATATATAAAAAAATCTCCAACTCACCAGGGGATTCTTATTTTAAATTTCCGATAACAATCCGTGTTCTATATCCATAGAAGTATAAATTTTCGCCGCGCCTACGCAAACAATTTTCGACTCGCACGAATCCACTTTCTTGTTGCAGTAATATGTATGCCTATAATATATGTCCGCGTGATAATTACCGCAGCCGCGCAAATCTATTGCCCGTGTAAAAATACACTATACTCATCATGAAAGAAACAACTCACCCGTAATTTGCGATCCAGGCTCATAGCGATCACTCGAGGCGATCATCTGGTAAGGACTAGTGGAGAGGGGCTGCGGTCTGGCCTGTCCGTGGTACGGCTGATTTGGTCGAGGCTTGACGCAGGCGTCGACCGGTGCTCCGTCTGGAAATCCACTGGCGATTGCCGACAGACCCACCACCGTCAGAATTGTAACGATAGACATCTCTACGTGAGTACTTTTTCTCCTAGTTCTCAGATTTAGTGCACTCAATCTGTAGAACTTTGTCGAGTCACCTGCCAATTCATATATAACAGGAGGGCGTTTTTACTTATATGTGTGACCATATATAGAATATTTGTATTTGGCTTGAATGATAAGCTATGTGATGAATTGGACCCTCGAGCGGCGATGGTACACGTGCCACTTTGAGTTAGGGCGTGGAGATTTATTTGGAGATGGGGGTTTTCATTTTGGTTTCAGATGACGAGATGAGGGAAACGATTTTCTGGTTTAGGAATTATAGCATTTTAGAATATTTTATCATATACGTGAATGCGAGAGTAACGATTAATGATTGGACCTCAAGTATAAATCATGTACATGGATAATTTACTTATGAAAAAAGTATCACGTATCACATTAATATTTGTAAACTAAAGATTATGATTTTTCAAATCACAATCTATCGTTTTCCCGAAATACTTAAAAGATAAAAGCGAGTCAAAACATAGTTTAAAAAATGGCATATTAAACAAAAATTAGCACCTTGTATATATGTCACTGGGAAGAACAACGCACACTGGAGTTCGTTCTTTGAAAAGAAGCGGAGGGACACTGAAGTCAATCGTAAGTTTCCCTGCTTCTCAAGCCTTCTGCCTCCATAAGATCTCTCTCTCTCTCTCTCTCTCTCTCTCTCTCTCTCTCTCTCTCTCTCTCTCTCTCTCTCTCTCGCGCGCGGATCCCACCATCGAATCATTCCCGCATACGCACAGCTGGACTGGATTCTCTTGATGGCTAATTGTTACTTTCACTCTCTGCACGAGAATCCGCCGCGCGCAGTAGGTATAATACTATGCGCACGGACACTTGACTCTCTGAGACCATCGATCTTATATATAAGATATGTGCCTTCTTTTTTATGGCTCTTTTTTTCTTCTTTTGGTTCCAGAGTTATGCTTCTGTTTCTCTCGCGAGAATTCGATTGGCGCAAGATTGCGCACTGTGACGTACTTTGCATAATGTCGTATAACATTGCTTGAGAAATTGTGGGCAAGATGCTGGATTAGCTGTTGTTACCCTCGTGTATAATAGAGGATTATAAGGCTACTAAGAAATTTCGCTGTGAATGTTACGTTATTTTTACGTATGCGAGCGCTAGAAAACGAAAAGGTCGATTTTTCATATATGGTATTATTCAAGCTGATCACGATGGTTGCATTATTTGGTAATATAATTAGCCAAAATAAATGTGATGAAAATATTACATGTTTCGACTTTGTAGAGTCTGTAAATAAAACGAACATTTTTGCATGCTACGAATGTTCGTATTACTACGCGTTTTATCTCTTGCCAAAAAATCTTTGCAGGCGCGACAAACAGTCAGTATATTATAACGAGCGATATAATACATTACTTGGCATTTACTCCACTTTCCCGTTACTTCACAAGGTTCATTTTGTCCTCTTTTTCACATCAATGCGTTCTTTAAAAAATTATTAAATCAATAAACGCGCAATTCTTGAATGAGCCACTCAAATAATTTAAATATGCTTATGCAGACCGTTATAGGATAAGGAGGCATAAATAAAGGAATTAGAATTACGTGATAAAAACAATAGATTTATATTATTTGTTCATCTTTTTCAGTCGATACATGCATTCACCGTAAAAATATTTGCACTTTGAGGACTGAATCAATTCTTTTTTGTAAGTATAGTTTTATTTTGGATATAACAATCGTGTCGTTAGGGAAGACCAGCAAGCTTTTCTTTACCATTGCTTAAAAATGTATTTTATTACGCAAATTTTCTCCTACGAAACCATGATGGTGTAATAAAAATTGGCTTATACTTAAATTGATGACTTTCGTTTCGTTTAGATTATGGTTTGTTCTCCAATAATAATTGTATTTGACACATTCTATAAGATTGTACTTATAAATATCAGAAATTAATTCCAACGCAGTATAATTATATCAATTTTCTAAGTCATTTAAATATTAATACTAACGACTATATATCACACTATTAAAATATTCTTACGCGTTTTTATTAACAGTTAGTCTATATATTTAAAATCAAATCTTTCCCTGCGGTGCTCTAACCCTGGTCGCATCTATACTGCGCGATGTAAAAAAATGTAACACGTATAAAGCATTTTGTTCTTTCCTGCAAAGAGTCAAAAACTTAATCTACTGAACCGCCGTAAGTTTCTTGTCATTTGAACCTCGCGCGGTTTCACCCGTATCTTAGAGTTCAAACAGTGTCTGTCACACCCCTCTCCGCTAGGAGGGGCAGAGCAAAAAGAAAACCAAACTCCGAGGGTAAAAATCAAACACATGAATAAAAGAACTCGCTCTTACAAGAAAGATAGAAAAAGACAGACGATCTCCTGACAAGAACTTTACATCCGCGACACGAACATTCATACCTTTCTACGATAAATCATCGCGCTCCTCTGCGTGTATATACACACGCCCACACACGCACCAATGTATAAAACGCAAGCTCTCACATACATGCATCATATGGAGAAAGAAGTATATGCCCACATGTGCGCGACCAATAAGTATACAATATAAATCTGTCGTATAGAAATTACCCATTATACGCACGTATATATCGTCGGAAAGCTCGCGCGTTTCTCTCTCTCTCTCTCTCTCTGCCTCTCTCTTTCATTCACATGCTTTTTGGTTCAGTCACGCACACGCAATTCAATACGCGCTGGCACCACCACATCATCATCCTCGTATTATTATATATATATATAGTAGTCTAAACAAATATGTATACATATGCGCAAATGAGAAAAAAATTATTTTTCTTTCTCGCCTGGAATCACTGCAGAGAAATTCAGTTGGCATGTTTAAGTGTTCAGTCAGAGACACAATCTTAATCCCGTATACTATTGTATTATACTAAAATTTTAAATTAAGATGTTGCGTGAAAATCGGAGTCTCAAAGTTAATATGTAATTATCTATACATGCACTCTACGCAAGTGCAATGCGAACCCCTTGCGAACAAAGTTTAATTACATTTGACCCATTTGACTAAATTAGCTATGTTTGTTCCTAAGTAGAGTAACAGTCATTCGTACATTATCTCTCTTTGCGTATCACTGTAAGTTGTACATACATATATGCGTGCACAAATTAGAAAATATGAATTCAATTACAATGAATATTCAGTTTCTTTAATCATTCAGTCATGCATGTGTATCAATGATGAATATGCAATTTTTCCAAAAAATCCCGCATACTTTATAAAATAATGAAATACAAAAATAAACAGATATTCGAACGCGCTCAATATTCGACACCTAAATTAACTGCATATACATCTAACATTATCGTCGATAACCGCGAAAGAGAAAGAGAGAAAGAAATAAATAAATACGTATACCAATCTAGTATAGACCCTGCGTGACAGCCGATAGCATTGCGTGTTCCTTTTCGCTTTCTCTCTTTCTCTTCGGGTGGCAAACCCTCCGCATATTTCCAAGCTTTCCTCTGCTGTGGCCTCCCGGAAAGGCGCCAATCCAGAGCCTCGCGCACGAAAGAAAATGTACCTATATGTATATGTATAAGGCCGGGTCTCATGAACGCGTGTACGAGCGCGTAAATACAACTTTTCACACTAGCATATATTGATTTTCCTCTGTCGTGGTGGCAGCAGTCGACTATTCGAGCGCGCCGTTGCGGTAAAATATTCCAAGCGGAATAACGCAGAGCTGCGCACCGACAGCATGAATTTATCCGAATATTCGCCGCCGTAACAGCGTCGGAGAAAAGCGAGGCCTGATTGCCCCTCAATGGAGCTCGGTTGTACTCGGCTCGATAATTGAGGCGCTTCAAATCCTACCGTACGTGCGCGCCTTTTTGAACCAACGCCTGTTTCACGTGCATGCATGCGCCAGAATAATCAACTGTGCTGCTACGATTACGCGTTTGCTGCCGACTTTCAGACTAGTCCTGTTCGCGGATGCGTCGATGAATGCTTCTATTTTGATAAGTGCGGGCTGACATTTGCGAATCAGCATACGGGGTTTTGTTAACGCCTAAATGGAGGACGCTTTGTCAAAATTGATGATTCGATGAGAAGTTTGCATTAAATGTTTGAGGCACTTTCTGCGATATTATGCGTTTCTTTCAATTCGACTTGCGATTCTTTTGCGTTATAAAAAGTTCTGTGAGTATAACTGTAATGTTCTTGAGCGATTCTTTTTAGATGAAAAGTGCATCAGTTTTGACAGTATTCCTAATTCATGTACATACGCATTTCGCAAATATATCAAATTTGACTGTAAATATAAGTCCATTTGTTCGTCAACAAAACTTGTTTACAAAAATTGCTAATGTTATTTGTTTTTTTTCTTATAAACTACTGGTGTAGACACTTTTTGTTCACGATGGTCAAGCTCTGTTTGCACAGATTTCGATGATGGTGACACATTTGGAATAATATATTGCACATCTGAATCAATTTCAAAATAGTTATCTAGATCCTTATCCTTTTCACTATTAACGGGAATCGCACAAGGACGAGGGAACCAGCCTCGAATTCGGTTATCTTTACCATCAGTCGCTAATATTGTCAGACTTTCTTTCTCGCCAAATAACCAGTTACTGCAGCACAAGAATAAATAAAATGTTAAACAATCACTAACATATATCAAATACGAATAAGGAAATTTACTAACGTGCGCCATCGTGTTACAATTACGGTATCACCAATGTCAAGCTTAATTCGAGGTTCATCAGTGATTGGTGGCGAACAAAGCACTTTAAGCCCGTGACTAATTGGAACCCATGATCCTGTTGCACGCGCAATCACTCTGTATCTTTTTGCTCGCTTCCGTTTTTCTTGTTTTTGTGCTAATTGTTCTCGCTAACGAAAAAAATAAATTAACATAATTATTATTTTAAAGTAATAAAAAAGAAATACCATTTTAAACACAAAATAAAAAATAAAGAAGTCATCTAATTTAATATAAAGATTCAGGTGCAGAACTAACAGTTAATGTGTATTGATCACAGCCTTCTACAACTGGCCAGTTGATTCCATCACCAGGAGCTGAACAATGCCATGAAAGCACTTGTCTAACATTAAATAGCCAATGTTTTGAATATGGATGGACAAATTGTTCAGCAGTAGTAGATCTTCTATAAATTGCTTTTTCTAAGATCCAGCATTCTATTCCTGTTTGATTTTTAATAATGGCATGTATCTAAAACAAACGAATAATAAAAAATCAGGTATATAAGGAACATGGAAAATAATGTAGATCAATTGAATTAAGCCATTGCATGGGATAATACCTGAAAATATAAAAGCATTCCTACTGCTATTACAACACCAATCGATAGGCCAATACTAAAAAGAACTGAAACTAATGTAAATACTGAAGGTGGTTGAAATGGTAGGGGTCTTGTGGAAAAAACAGTTAGCAACCAGCTAATCATTATGTAAGTTGAAACACAGCATCCAGCAACAGCACTTGCCAAAAATGCGGTAAAATAACCGTGGTTATAATGACCAACGCAATTATTTATCCATGGACAATGGTGATCCATTTTTAAAACACAGCGACCACCTGTAAGTTAACCCGTATGAAGAATTTAATTAAACACTACTCATTTTTCAGATTTCATTTGAATGAAAATATATTTTACATTTTCGACAATGATGTGAGCGTGGAGCTTTGTATCCTTCACAAACAGTACAAAATTGCAAAAATTGGCAGTCTTTTTCATTCTTCTACAAATAAAATTTAACAAAAGCTGTTTTATAAATATACATTTTTATGAGAAAAATTAATTTTGAATTTGTTATTTATCTCACTGGAGTCCAGTTGAATGGAAGATATCCAGGTCCTTCGTAAATGGCATTAATAAAATGATATAATGTCAAGCCGCTGAAGGTAATAAATACTATGAAACTAATATCAGATGAAGCACTTTTGTTGAGACCCCACCACTGTCTGCTACAATGAATACTCATCAATGTGATAATTTTTATTATAGCTACAACAGTAAATATAAAATTATGATTAATTGCTGAAATGTATAACTGCGTAAATCAGCGCATCTAAATTAGTGCAAAGATCAATTTACAAGTATATACAGATAAAATTGTGATTAAATATTTAACCCATCAATTTTGAATGAACCGCTGCTTAATCGTGACGTAATAATAACATTACGACATGTAATATATATATATATATATATATATATATATATATATATATATATATGTTACTACATCAATGTTTACGAATGCAGCTGCTAAATTTAACATAATCAATCTGTATATACTTCATCAAAACTTTCAATGAGTCATCATTATTTTGAATCTCAAACACGCATGAAATGGCACAATCGAAATAAACTTAGGTTTCCAAAGAGTACCGAGAGCAGTAAGTGGTCCCAAATTGCAAATTCTCTTGAACGGACCGAAGCACATTTTGCCGGCGTCATGTAGCCCAACACGTATATATAAGTAGTTGATCTGGAGTTTTGCTGAAAGTTCTATACTTGTTCTCGGCACCGATGTTTATTACACAATATTTTGCGACAACGTCCACACATTGCTTGCTGTCTTTGGCGGAGACCACGGAGACCGAGCCTGTCATATATGGTATATAGGACATATATAGGTATCATCGTATTCTCATCGTGTCTTTGGTGATTTTTGTTCCTTTCCGGTTGGTGTCTTTGCCTCGAGGATTTGTACTGTCGCAGCTGATTATGGTAACGTAAAAAGTAATGCAGTATTCATTTTTGCAATCAATGTTTCAGTATTTGTGCAAGTTGGATATTAATATAAACTTACTTGAAAACTTTGACAAATTTGTTTTCAGCGTAACCTCCAAGAATTAAATTTTGTAAGAAAATATAATTTCCACCTCCTATCCTCCTAATAGTACTTTCCAAAGAGAGAAAATCCCTAAACTAAAAATTGCACATGCAGGATTTTTATTACCAACGAATATAAAAGGTCCATATATATTCGTTGATATGACAAAGCAGAATAAGGATTGTAAAAGGGAATCAACATGAGAGGCGAATGATTCGGAAGCTGCAGACCTATACTTATATAGTTTTATACGAGGAATGATAATGCAATGACTTGCTCCAATTTGTTAAGAAATTGTTTTGATTATATATTCCATCAACTCACATCACGCCGACTATTTAGATTCATATTAAAATAACAATGGGGAAAGTCTGTAAATTGGTTGGATTTTATTTACTTTGAGCAACGAAATTATATAAGGTTATATTTATATTTGTATTTTTACAGCCAGATCCACAAAAACGCAAGCCTCTACATGCAACAGCACTATTGGATGAAATAACAGATAATGTTAAAAACAGTGCAGTTGTAACAAGATCAAAATTAAATAATAAAATGCAGCAAAGCCATGATAATAATGATGATTCAGATGTGATCACTTCTGATTCTGGTAGTGAGGATGAAAAATTTAACAGATCTTCAGACAGAATAGATTTTAGGATAAATTCTGAAAGGCCAGTCAGGAGAAGATCAAATATAAACATTGAAAATAGAGAATCAGAAGAAAATTATTTCCAAGAATTTCAGAAAAAAATTAACAAGGCTCCGGATAAAACGCAATCAAAGTTTCAACCAAATGTTCAGAACAATTCGAACAAACAGACAAAACAGCCTAAAATTACAAAATATCAAAACAGTTTTGAAAATTCAAATGCATCAACAAATAAGAACAAGAGTAATACAAATTACATGCTCTATATTGTTGCATTCATTATTATTATTCCACTATTATACTATATCAACAGTTGGCAAGTTTTTGCATCAGATAATTATAACATTGATATAAAAGAAATAAGTGAAAAAGAACGTGTTGACTCGGTAGTACATGATGTTTTAGTTGCTTTAAAAAGTATGAAGTCTAAATACAGAAACCAAGAAAAAGAATTGTGGCAAAATGCATATGTGGCTATAGGTAATATAATTCGTGATCCTAAGAAACCATCTATAATTGTGTTACTAGGAGACAAGTCTGATCCACTGGATTGCTTGGCTGTTTTGTTAGGAAATGTTAGCAGCAATGCTATGAATAGTGGAAGTTTACTACTTACACCCGACAAATTTGATTCAGACATGGGTACGGTAATAGAATCATTAAAAGTTAGCATCCAAAATAAAAAAGCTGTTGTAAGTTAAAAACGGTATTTAAAAGAATTCAGATATATAACAGTGATGATAAACATTGAATAATTTATTTTATTTTTCAGATTATTTGGGATTTATTAAATATAAATACTGAAGCTTTGAGGGCGTTCCATAATTTATGCGATAGAATAAATCCTCTTTTTGAAGAAGTAATTTTTATAATTACTATCATTGCTGATAGCTATGATAAAAAAAGTGATCCACTTGAATTTGTTGAGAAAGAACTATTTAAGAAATTATCTGGCAAAATGAAAAAAGATGCTATACAGCCTCTAATTACCAGAATAACCGATGGTCCGATATTGACTGTAAAACCTGAACCAAATATGGATGAATGTCCATTACCTAAAGCTCCGCGAATTTAAAAATTTGACTTTGAAGTTTATGCTATTTTCAAAAATAAGTATTTTGTACGATTTATGAATTTTTCATTAGTATTGTTGAATATATGTATGTACATAAAAAAATAATTTGTAACAATTTTCTAAAAGAAAAAATTGTACACATGCACTCCTTGTACAATCGTGATATTTTTTTAACATCTGTCGTTTAAAAACTGTTAATAAAACGAAAATAATGTTTTTGTAAAAGTATACTTGTATAGAAATACTGAAATTTATATATATAAAAAAAATTGAATAAAAGTATAATTTAAAAAAAAAACAATTTTTTTTTAATTATAATATTTGCTTTATTATGTTTATGCCATAATGTACATAAAAACGATAATGTAATATTTGTCAAACTAGTAATAATATTCAACTAGAAATAAAGATCTCGATTTTTGGAGGATGAAAAGAAAAACATTTTAATTTGATCACACAACAATCTCAGCAAAATAAAGTTCGGAATAAAATTCTATAACTTTAAACAAATCACTCTCGAAATCAATGTATTTGATTCAAATACCAATTTAATGACCTATACAAAGATAACAGAATCTAGCTTTAATTCATAGATATTTCTTTTTACCCTCCTGTATTCTAAACATTTAATAAAAAAAAACAAGACATTAAAATGCACGTTATATTTTTCATGAGTTTAAAAAAGCTTAACAATTTTGCATTTTTATTCTGTAAATTAATAGAAACTAAAAAAACTCTTGGCATCGTTACATAATATATATATATTCTATTGCTGAATATTACATTAGTTAAACTTAAAACGAATTTAAGGATAAATGAGATGGATTTAATGCTTCGTTTCTAATAACATCATCGTTTTGACGTTGTGGCGTAGCAGTCGGCAGTCCTTGTAGTATTATTTACTGACATCGTCTTAAAATGATCACATTAGTTTCTATCTCATTGTCTGTTTTATAATGATTTCATTTGACGCAAAAAATAAAATAATGCACTATTAACAACCAATGAAAATTCATATTAATATGCATGTTTCATTTTAATACGCATTTAATGACTATAATGCTAAAAGCGTAAGCAGAAAGTCATTAAAGTGACAATGAGAACTCGTTGGCTCATAATGCTAGAAAAAGAAAATATTTAACTAAGCAATATATAACGAGTGACTTTCTTTGTAGCATATCTTTCGTCATGATCTTACATGTCGGTAACTAAAAATATGCAGTATAATATAGTAGTATTTGTATTATAGTATTGTATCGTCGAACCTAAATAATAAATACATTTTATACAGTCACAGACCTTTTATACAGAATGTCCGAAACTTTATTTGCTGTACAGTCCCTTCACAATATCTACAGCGATTTAGAATTTTGGTATTGTTATTTTTTTACTCTATAACTACATTTTATAGTCAAAAAGCAATCAGTAGAATAAAAAAAAAATTACGTTCCAAAGCACTCTCTAACAAATTTGTCTTCAGTTAAAATAATAATTAAACACAAAATGAGCAGTGTATTCTTTACAAACCATTGAAACGTGCCTAATTTTTTTTCTGATCCTAAATGTATACAAAAGCAGTATTATTTATTTTATCTTCTTTACGTTACAGTACTTTACAAGATGATCAAATCGAATTTCGAATATTTTTGAAAATCTTTCAGGAAAATTTTATATATATGTATTATATATAAAAAGTATTTTATTTTCCTTTTTATCGCGTAATCAATTTGAGGGCACTCTGTATAGAATGGCCTGCAAAATTACTAGATACGTATTTACAGTAAAAAAGTTAAATTGGTCATGTTTCTACTTAGCGTAGTAAAGAGAGGAGTAGCGAGTTGCGTAGTGTTGTCTGTTTCGGCTACATAGTCGCGTACTTCAGTCACATTCATTGTCTTGCAAATCACATGCAAGTGTTTGTAGTTTTCTGGGTCAGTCGACGTCGAACGAGGTAATGTCCGTGTCTCAAGTTTCGTATCGATAATTGCAGTTAATAATCGATTTAGAACTTTTCGAATCCTTGATTAAATCTTAAAATTTTCACCTTATTGTTCTTTCTTTCATTAAAAACAAATAAAATGTTTTATAATATAGAATATGTAGCAAATATTAGGTTACTTGAGCAAGAATCGTGATAGAAATCATTATAACAAAGCATCGCTAAATAAATGTTGCTTTTCAATTTGCTGTTTAAAATCTCAAGTTGTCACTGTATTGTTTACATTATGCAGTAGTTGGTTATAAAAATTACGATATCAATTTTATGCTAAAAGCACCAAAGTGTGAAATAGACATTTTTTTAATGCAATAATGACGCAAAAAAAAGTTTAAAAAGAAAAATATAGGACCATTTTCTTACAACCGTTCATGAAATATTAGAGATCAAATCATTTCTCTAAAATGGACAGTAGCTCATTCGATGGATAAAAGTAACACATGCCTCGACGCACTTTACGTATTAAATTCGATTGTTCAATTAAAATTGGAAGCTATGTACTGGTAATTGAGAAGAATCAGGTGCGGGAAATTGAAACTGTTGTCCCTGAGAATCAATTGATGGAGCGATTTTTGCATCCTCCTCTTCTGAGCCGAAGTAACGTTCAATGATGTCAAAGGCTTTTTGGTAAATTTCCAAATTTTGATGAGATTGTAAAAATTCTATCTTATCTAGGCCTGCCAAAATATTTAAGATATTTGTAATGGTTACTCATTGTATATCAATATATTAATATTAAAAATGAAATATATTATAATTACCGAAACATTGTTCAATAAGAACGCAGTATGGATTAACTCCATTATGATGGGCTGCATCTTGTTCTCCAAGGCGTAAGATATTTTCTAAACCATTCAATGCTACTTGAATAATCGTTGCGTCCATTACTGTTAACAATTCACACAATGGAGGAATACAATTTTGTTCTGCCAAATATCGAATCTGATCTGTTGTACCTCCGCTTGTGGCATTGGTTATAGCCCAGGCGGCTTCTTTACGCGTTTTGAATTCAGCCTTGCCCAAAATATCAATAATAACTGGGAAAATTTTGGCATCTATAACAGCCTGTAAATGTTTAAAGATGTTGTCACTTAAAAAATCTGTTGTGCAAATATTTTTTTCCAATTTCCTCAACAAACCTGAATTTGTTGCGGGTTTCCAGCAGTAATATTAGATACCGTCCAACAAGCTTCTTTGCGGATACTTTCTCGTGATTGTCCAAGTAAGTGTAATAAGCAAGTTAATGCTGAACAGTTTAGGACAACTTGAGTTTGCATATCGTCACCAGTTACAATGTTACCAACAGCACGTAGTGCTGCACTTGTGACATTATGTTGCTCATGCCTAAAATGTATAATTTAGCAAATATATGAATATTTTTTTCCATATACAAATTTTTTTCTGGAATTAAGTCAGTTGTTGGCTTACATTAACAATTCAACAAGACGTCGGCATACTCCAGCATCTATAACAGCTTGAATCTTTTCATTTGGTCCATCACTTATGTAAGAAAGGGCCCAACAAGCATCGGTCAAAACATCTGGATCTTGATGATTTAAAAGATACGCAAGAACTGGCAAACATGGAGCAACTTTTTGGAAATCTGGGGCTGGTTCCTTTCCTCTGCATAAATTTGATAGTGCCCACACTGCGTTTCGCGTCATGGTTAAACGCGCTGGTTTTGAAAGAAGCCTGTTTTGACAAACATAAGATTGAATGCGAAATTTTTAATACTTGTATTAATCAAATAATATTGTGCAATACAATACTGTCCAAACTTACACCAGGAGAGGGGGCAAGATACCATTAGATAAAACATGATCTCTACACGCTGGACTGTCTCCTGCTATATTGCCTAAAGCCCATACAGCCTGTTCTTGAACATCTTCATATTCAGAACTAAGCAATGCTATAAACATGGGCACCGCACCTGCATCAACCACCATGCGAGTTTGCAGAGATGTTCCACTAGCTATATTCGTTAATGCCCAGGCAGCCTCGAACTATCAAAATAGAATTTCAAAACAAAATTATCACCAGTAATGAACATTATAGCTTACTTTTAATTTTACAATGTTGACTTCAATCTTTGTCTTCTAAATTTTACTAACCTGTAATGTACAATTGGTATCATTTTTGAGAAATTCCACAAATCTAGGTACAATTCCTGTTTGTAGGACTTCATCTATGGGCGGATTTGGTTCTTTAGACAAAAGTTTTCTGAATTTTTGAGTTGCTGCCAATTGTTCATTTACATCTTGACTGTACAATGCTTCTACCATGTCTTGAGTAATACCAAGAGGCGCTTGCTGTAGTGATAATTTTTACAAATGTAAGACACAAACTTTTGTTTTCAATTTTAATAAAATATGCAAGTCTTGTAAAAGTGTATACCATGATTGGTGTTGGCACCGTATAGTCTTCGGTGATGGACACTCCGTCATCATCGGTGGCAATATTAGGAACATTACGCCTCTTTGACAGTTGTTGTTCCCTTTTCTGTTTTCTCAACTGTACACCCTCTTCCTCCCTCCGTCTTCTGAGTTCCTGTGAGTCCAAACCCACATTCTTGTAGCGGTACTTGTGTGCTGGTCCACTTGACATCTGCAAATTCAGATGAAAAATGTAATTTCTACAATTTGATTCCAACAGAGCTTTTCAAAGTCGAGTAATTGAAAAGCCGTAGCACGATTTCATGATAGTTTCGCAAAATAGCGAGACGCGCAATAGTCACGCATGTATCAGGATCTTTCATATAGGGCATCAGCTCATTCAGAGATTATACATAGGTATAGCGAGCAAAAATATGGATGTTGTACCGTGCATGAAGGGGTTATGTTGCTCTAACGAAGATTGACGAAGCAACGTCGATCTGACGAAAGGAATCCTACGAAAATCGAAGCCTAATCAAGCACTAGTGTGGGCATCTTTTGATATCAGAGTTTGATTATCCACGAAAAGCAAATATTTCGACAGGGTCGCCGCGCATATAAATAATAAGCAACGCACTCGCCGCGATTGACATTGGACGCGAGAGCGCGCAACTGATATATAAAGAGAAAAGCAATACCTACTTATTGCGAACAGAATTGCGCGAGCGCATCACTAAGTATTTTAGCACGCTGCTCGAGCGCGTTGGCTTCGAGAGAAGGGAGATGAAAAATGGATCAGATTTCGAATGTCGAGGACTTACTGTTGGTTGCGTTGTTGAACTGCTGCGAGGCGAAAAGTACTTATCAAACAATCATGAGCCTCCTCCTCTCTTCTGTCTCTCGGATTACGCCGCGATTCGCCACACCACACTACCGAACAGCTCAGTGCTCAGTCGTTCGCTTGCTTGGTGTTTCAGAGTCGTCGTCTCGCTCCACAGCCACACACGCGCGCACTTTTTTTCCCAGGGCCAGCAAACGGCGCGCACGCCTGATATGCGCTCTGTACATATGATGTGCGCTATGCTATATATTAGGTACTTCTCTTTCTCTCTCACGCTATAGATAGATACTATAATAGATAGCTATACAGTATAGACTCTGAATAAGTATAGCTGCGCTATGCGGGGCCAATCACGGGATTTATACGTCGGAGAGCATTGAAAGGCGCTGATTGGATGTCATTGGGCGCGTAAAATTTTGAAATCATATATTTATTTACTAATTCAAAATGTAATTTGTTCTACAACAGTTACATAGAATATCGTATTGTTATAGGAAGAATAAATTATAAAAAATTTCTCGAATGCTTGCACAATTCAATGATTATTTAATAAAACTATCATTATACTCTATAAAAGTTTAAATACATTTAATTTATTAACAAACCTCTAGTGTTCAAATAATTTAAAAAATATATATATACAGAATACAATTATGTTTTACAAATTTTATTCATTCCATATTCTAATAAACATACTGTTTGGCAAGAGCTCGAAGAAACCTGGCTTTACGTGTATTAGCTGCTTCTCTCTGTATTTCTTCATTATTATTAGAGTTTAGTTCCAAAAGACCAATAACTTTGATCTAAAAAACATATAAGTTTGAACATAGCAGCAAGATTTATATTAATGATTAATGTAAAAATTACTTACAGCAAGTTGTTTTCTATGGTGTTCTCCTCTCTTTGTGTGCAAGTTGATGAGATATTCAAGTATTGTCGTATCCCAAATACAATGATAGTATGCATCCATTGCATCGTTGGGCGCTGCGTTTTTCTGCTCGTTTCCAGCCATTTTAAAAGCTAAAGCATAATCCACTTCATCTAGGAATTGACAAAGCACCACTGCTTGAGTATTGCATTGTAAATGAGCGCAACATTTAATCATCCTTCTGTAAACTAAATCATCGAGTTGACCTTGTATTTTTAAAGTGAATAAGTCACTAGCTACTATAATTGCTTCCAAATAATACTTCATTGCACTTTCATAATAGCCTAGTACTGTAACAGATATAAATTAAGATAATTCCAGAAACTAATCAGTACATTATTTTATAAAATTTTAATAAAAACCTACCAAAATTAAGATCTCCCATGAGTCTTAACCAAGATACATTATTTGGGTAATATTTCAATGCCTGAGATAATAGTTGAAATAAATATTCTCCTACTACTCTAGTATTATACTGTTTAGCACTGTTAAGAATTTAATAATAAGTATTGATTCAATAATTAAAGATAAAAGTTTCAATTTTTAGAAACTTACTTTGTTACACTAGCAGGCCACATATTTAAATATGTTGTGTACAATTCTAAGCTGGATTCGTCTCTCAAAATATTATGCAACCTAGCAAGCAAAGAAATGGCAATATTTAACACTGAAACTTCTCTTAATCGACTAAAAGTTGATGATATATTTGCCAAAGCATCCCGTGATATACTGTTTCCTGATGATCCACTACTATTACTACTACTACGCTTTTGTGGCATGTCACGATTTGGTCTACAAGCTGCTAAAACCATTTCCCAAGCATCTTTTGGAAATTTTTGGCCTTTATGTTTTGCCACGTTACTCAAAGCTGCTGCAAATTCAAAACAACTCCATTGCTTCTCTAGATTAGTTAAATAGTCCCATTCAGCCATGTTTAAAAGAAATACAGTGCAATATTCTATTATTTCTTGTCTAGGGATCACTTGGTCTGTTGATTGAAGTGCAGCTAAGCATTGCTTGCATTGTAGAGTCAAAGCTTGTGTATCACCTAAAAAAATTGTTTATTCATCAGAAACAATATATCAAGTATTACCAAATATTATGAATATTACAAAACTTACAAATATTAGTTGCAGGCCATGCATATAAACAATGACATATTTCAACCAATAATGATTCCCAACTAAGAAGCTTCAAGAGTTTCATTACCAAGTTATTTCCGCCCTTGGGAATGTTATGAAGTTCATTTAAACTTGGTGCATGATGCTGTACTTCAGTTTCTACGATACTTAGTAACGATTTTGCCGCAGGAAAATCTTTTGATAACGCAAGCTCTTTGCTCTTTGCCAATAAGATGTAAGAGTAATCTTTCAAAAACCCTGCTGGTATTGAAGATATAACACTTTGTAAAGGAATTGGTATTTCCCATGAATTATTTATTTGCCATAATGGCTTTGCATATCTTGAATCATCATTATGAACAATATCCACAAGGATTTGCCGGATTTCATTAGGATTGTAAGACAAAATAAGACGTTGTTCCAATTGAAACATCTCTATTTTTGGTTTTTCTAATAAAATTAAAAGAATTATTTGTGAGTATCATAAAGAAAGAATTATAAATTTGAAAAAATTGCTAATGTTTGAAAAAATATTTACGAGTATATTCTACAGGTGATATACCCCAGTCATCATTTAACAGTAAATTTGGTATATCTAGATCCTCGGTCAATGACTGTTTTTTTAATGCTTGTAATTCAGAAGCATCAAATAAATTTGAATAAACAGGATCATTTAAAAGTTTAGAAGCAAGTCCATCAATATCACCTATTATAACAAGATGCAAAAGGTGACGAGCTATCCTTTGTTTATCTAAAGCTGAACCCTTTTCCAGAATGTCGTTAAATGCCTAAAAATAATATGAATTTGTAGGATTTTCTTTATCAATACATATTTTATTAAATAGCATTACCCAAAAAAATACTTCTAATCCTTTGGGGCCTGCAGCTTTAATTTCAGTAACATAATCCCCAATAATTGTTTCATTTTCTACTACTTTACGAACAAGGTTGAGACACTGAATTTGAAGTAAAAGATCACGTGCAACAATTATTTTTCTATTAACTAAACCTCCTTGGATGTCTAATTCTAGATTATCCCTATATACTTGAGGTATTTCTCTTACAATATTATCTGCTTGTAAAATTTGTAAAATGTTCTATAAAAAAAATAAAATTAGCTTGATAAATAATAATAATTTTAATAAATTGGTAACATTTCTTAATGACATACTGTATATTGATCTTTAATAGAAGTTAGTAGTTGTTGTGTCAGATTAGGTTGTTTACCCTCAACAGGTACTTCACAAGCTAAACAATATCCATCTAAACGATCCTTTTTTATTTTACAATAGAGCATAGATTCGGAGATGTCAAGTTTGTTATACAAATCTTTTGCTTGACTAATATGATGTTTTGCTTTTTGGTATTCTTCTCTAAGAGTATGAAAGACAGCAAGATCATAATGTATCTAAAGAAAATTAACAAGTCACATAAATTTTCATCATTATATGACACTCCAACAATTTTATTCAACTTACTTGACATTTCAATTCATCTTCTGTAATAGTATATACATTGTCCCAATCCTGTTTTATTTCTGTACTATTTTCCGTCAGCATTTGAAAAGTGTCAAAAGAAAGTACTTTAGGTTTTATATTATTTAATTCCAAAACCTCATTTAAAAAGTTAATACTACTTGTAGCCTGTGAATCTAATTTCCTTATAATTTCATCATTCATCACAGATGATGCAAAGTTAGATTCTTGAATGACTGGACTGTATAAATATCAAATTTAGAAATTAATGAAAAACTGAATACAATCAAATATTTGGTTAGGAAATTCTATTAGTTCACTTACTTGTGAGAAAAAGATTTTTGCTGCTTATTGTTTAACGCTCTAAAAACAATGGCTCTCAACAACCACCTGTGATATAGCACTAATGTAAACAA
Source organism: Muscidifurax raptorellus (assembly GCA_020010945.3). NCBI lineage: Eukaryota > Metazoa > Arthropoda > Insecta > Hymenoptera > Pteromalidae > Muscidifurax > Muscidifurax raptorellus. The sequence goes on from CM052080.1 coordinate 12,851,843, forward strand.
AGCTCTATCTGAAGCTTCTTTTGCTTTTATTTCTGGTACTGCTGGTATTTCAACCACGGTATCCATTGTTATAAAGAATAAATCTTGCAACAAAGTTAATTGCATTTGTAACGGTATTCTTTTCTGCAGCAATTCCAAATCCCATTTCAAATAAGCTGCTACTTTTAAAGATAGAATTTTCAAAGCTAAATTTTTATATGTCCACTTATTGACAGCGCTTATTTTTTTTTCATTGGTATCATTTTCAATCACTTTAACTTCATTATTTTGCTCAGCATTTATAGTCATAAACTTAATAATAAGATCAGTTGGTGATGGGTCTAAAAATATTTGTTTGAAAATAAGATGAAGATGTTTAAGACGAATTATTCAAAAGTGAAAGTTGGGTTATAAACAATACAGGTTATAAACATACCAGGTAGCGGCTTTGAAATATGAGTCTGTAGTAAAGATGGGTTTAACAAAAATTCAAACCATAAAACAGTGTCAGGTGAAATTGGTACTGTTCCTGGCCTTAACAAGTCCACATCCATTGTCATTACAAATCAAATAAACAGTCGAGTATACCGTATTGCTCGTATACCTATACATATGATCCCCCGAATAAGGTATTTCTATTTTGTGATGGGTTGAGCTTGTGTACTTGTATCCATTTGAGGCGCGATTTTCGGACACGGTCAACTGTACAGCAGCCAGCTGTTATTTGGAGACTGACCCTAAGTATAATGTTGAAAGTTGAAGTGTAAAAATAAGGGTGAATCCACGTGTAAGCGTTGTAAGTATCAGCATGCCGGCATCAGAGAGAGAGAGAGAGAGAGAGAGAAAAAAAAAAGCGAATGGCGACAGTAGCGTAACATACATATAAGTATAGTATATTATAAGAATTATTTCTTCTTCTCTCGCTCTAATTTTTCGTATCACTTTCGTATCAAATTACTAAAATTTAAATCTGAATTTATATAATTATCGTTTTGCATAAGTGATATCTAATTTCAACTATTTATGAACTTTGATCTTTTACATTAGAATTATTCCGATTCTATTTTGGTATGAGCTACTATTTATGTTCATCTGCGACACCAGCAGCTGGCGAATGCAAACGCACAGATTATTATAGTATTTTCATTTCGTCTCCTGCATGTAATAAGGTGGTGAGAAAACGGACAGAAATTCACGTATTATAATGGCACCTCGCCGTGACAATAAGTCTAACCCCAATTTAGGTTTGATCAAAACTTGGCAAAGGCAGTTTAGAATTTGGAGCAAAAATCCCGATAAATGGAAAGAACTTCTGGACTTTGCGACGAACCCGAGGAAATTATTTTTACCAGCAGTCTTATTTATCATTTTGGAAGTAGTAATAAACATTATTGTGATCGAGAACGTGCCTTACACAGAGATCGACTGGAAAGCGTACATGCAGGAAGTGGAAGGAGTTTTGAATGGAACATTTGATTATTCAAAATTGAAGGGTGATACTGGGCCATTGGTATATCCTGCTGGCTTTGTTTACATATTCACTGTGCTCTACTATGTTACATCACAAGGAATCAACATCAAACTTGCTCAGTATATATTTGCTGTTTTTCACGTTCTACTGCTTATTCAAGTATTCAGGATTTATGAGCGTACAAAAAAGGTTCCTCCATATGTTCTAATTTTTGTGTTCTCTACCTCGTATAGAATACATTCAATATTTGTTCTAAGGCTCTTTAATGATCCAATTGCAATGATATTGCTTTATGCCAGTTTAAATGCATTTCTGGATCAGAAATGGTATCTGGGCAGCGTTTTATACAGTTTGGCAGTATCAGTCAAAATGAACATACTACTATTTGCACCCGCGCTATTGATAGCTTATTTAAGCAACTTAGGATTACTCAAGACTGTAATAAATTTATTTATTTGTGCAATTATACAGTTGATTTTAGGAATTCCATTTCTAATAACCAACCCAGTCACATACATTAAAGGAGCATTTAATTTGGGACGTATTTTTGAATTCAAGTGGACTGTCAATTGGAGATTTTTGTCGGAAGAACTATTTGTTAATCATTATTTTCATATTGGATTACTAGCTTTACATATATTAACGCTAATTTATTTCACAGCCAAATGGTGGAAGTATTTGGATTCGTACAAAATATTGAGAACTGTTGAAAAAGATCTTTCTTCACAGTTAGATGAAAAAAATAGTGTTGACATGTCAACAGCTTCCCAATTGTTCATATTGCCAATGTTTGCAGCAAACTTTATAGGTTTAACTTTCAGCAGATCTCTGCATTATCAATTTTATATATGGTATTATCATACATTACCATATATAGTATGGTGCTGTGATTACAAGACTATCACTAGATTAGTAATTTTAGGACTGATTGAGATGTGCTGGAATACATATCCAAGTACTATATTCAGTAGTATATGTTTGCATTTGTGCCATTTGAGTTTGTTATATGGTTTAAACAATACTGTGCTTAAAACATTGCAAACATTGAAAACATTTAAAACCTCATAAATTTGTATTCTTTACAAAATTGTTCAATTGAGATGTAATATGTAATTTTTTAAAACAATGAGTCTATTATGTTTGAAAATTCTTATACTGTAAAAAAAATTATCAATATTATACTATAATGTATGTATGTACAATGTACATACATACATGCATACATTTGTAAACACATATTTTTATCTCAAAAATAAATAGGTTTTTTGAATAAATTATTTTGCCATTTTATGTAATAATAGTCTCTTGTAAATAAGGGCTTCGATTAAAATTATACAACTATTTGAATATTTTCTTCCTTCCCTTTTTTTTTTGTTTTATTCATAATTTTGATTTAATTGCATCTGACGATATATGGTCGCCCATAACGAAGACTAACACAGCTCAGATTACCATGAATGAGTAAAACAGTTCTTTCTCGCCGCGAAGTACATACGTCAACGGTACAGTTCAGATTCTTGCCGCAAAGACTAACACAGCTCACTTCCTTTTTTCGTAAAAACTAATATATTTTTAATTATAAGAAAAACCGTATAATTGAATAATTTTTGCATCCACAGTTTCGTCACATGCTAATCTTATTATATAGCTTTTATATGTATGAATTTGATTAATTTTCGTATGACGATGATATCCCGAATGTCGTGTAAAAAATCCGAGCTGCTTTAGGGTGTGTCTACAATAGCGTGACGAGTGATGTTTCTCGTATATGGTTTTAGAGCGTGATATCACAGGCTGGCAGAAGGGAGGGCTAGTACCAACTTCGTTGGATGTCAACAAAATTTGTAACCTATAAATTTAGCAGAGACGAAAATATAAGTAAGCGTACAATTTTTTATTCAACTAAAAAAATATTTGGAAATAGATAGTGAAAAATGGACGTGAATGTTATAAATCTTGCTAATTGGTGGTTATTAATGTTAATGACATTTGAAGCAATGATTGAAGATGTAAAAGGCTATTAAGAATCAGAAGGTGGTGGGTGAAGCCCTATTTGCAAGAAGGATTGAGGCAGAGATATGGAGCTTACCACATATATCATATTCACATATTTTAAATTACTTGACCATAACGAATTCCGCCAGTTTGTAGGAATGACTGTTAACCAATTCGAGGTTGGTACTAGCCTCCCCCCTCTGGCAACCTACGCTGTGATATCACACTCTAAAACGATAGAAACATCACTCGTCACGCTATTGTAGACACACCCTTAGTCTTCGCGGCAAGCAGCTGAACGGCATTAGTCTTCGGGGTAACTAATTAACTGTGTACTACTCTTTGTAGCCAGAAAGAATTACGTTACTCTTCGATGGTAATCTGAGATGTGTTAGTCTTCGTAAGAACCGACGATATGATGTTATAATCCTATACTTCATAACTATATATATATATATAGGTAAATCATAATAAATCCAGTTTTCTTAGCTCCAGCTGTTTTAATTCTGAATTTTCTTTATTTATGTAGATGCCGTCTGTTCCATTAGATTTTCAACAATTATTTAATTCTACTTTAAATCATAAAAAATATTTTAAATATCTCTAAAAGTGTGTGCTTGACAGAATAAGTTTCTTTCGTACAATCATGTCTAATTTAGAAGGTTAGTACATATGTACAATTTATGAGTTCAATCCTATAGTAACTTTTATTATTATTATTCTGATATATACAATTATTAAATATTTATTTATCATAGCAAACATACAAGCACAAGATGTAACTTGCAAATCACAGTTTAATGATCTTGATAATAAACCTTGTGATTTGCCTTGTCTACTTTGTGACACCACTTTTACTCTTCCTACAAATGAACAAGATTTTCTCACACATCTGTTCAATGAGCATCGTCTTGTAATTGGAGATGTGAAAAAAATTGCAAGTTTGAAAAGGTAATACAAGATAATTAAAATGTTCCTATAACTAGTATTGTGAATGCATAACATAATATTTTTGCTTAGTTATATTCGTTATTGGAGAGTCAAATTCAAAGAGCAACCATTGACTACTTTTTGTACTACATTAACTGCGGAAAAAAAGAATTCAGCATCTACAAATTCTACACCTGGAACAGATGAATTTTATTTTTTACTTTCAGATTGTCTAATGGAAGACAAAACACTTAGGGATGAATTACGTAGAGCCAAATTAGTAATGCATTAGATACAATTAAATTTTCCTATGCTATCTAATTTATTATGATAATAAATTATAAATTATTATTATTGTCATAGGAATGGGTATTGGCAGAACAAGTAAAAGAGAGATCAGACTCAACATTTAAAAGAGGATGCATTTTTTGTCGAGAAGAGTTTGAAGGTTCACGAATTGAATACGTGAAACATCTTTGTCAGAAGCATAATATTTTTCTTGGAAAGCCTGAAAATTTAGTTTTTATTGATGAGTATCTGGATAAAATACAAAATAATATAGAAAGGTATGTTGTAAGTACACAACTTTATTATTAACATATATTTTGTATCAAATTTTTACAAGTTTTTTTTATTACAGATTTTTATGTATATATTGCGAAAAAAAGTTTAAAAATCGTATAGTATTGAAAGAACATATGCGTAAAAAAACACACAAACAAGTAAACCCTAATAATCAAACCTATGATAAATATTATGTCAGTAATTATATTAACGAGCCATCAAATAAAAATAAACAGTACAAAACAGTAAATTGCAATTTAAATTTATACTTTTCTCAAAATTATGACTTACTATTTTTATTAATTATAACACTCTTATAAACAGTACATTACAGAATCTGAAGATCCTTCTGGATTTACTGACAATGAAGAGGAGGATTGGTCAGATTGGATCAATGAAAGTACATCTACAACATGTTTATTTTGCAAAGAAAGTGCACAAGATTTTGCTAATATTTTGGAACATATGAAAGCAAAGCATAAATTCGACTTTGAAGATGAAACCAAAGAGTTAACTTTTTATCAAAAGGTATTGTAAAAAATTACGTACTTAATTTGGATAAAAAATTACAAATTTTTAAACATTTATTGTGTTTGACAGGTGAAGATAGTAAATTATATAAGAAAGCAAATATACACAAATAAATGTGTTTATTGTGATCAAAGCAACGAGGATCTTAGTGTTCACATGGATGCAGAAGATCATTGTAAGCTACCATCAAAACATATATGGGATCAGCCAGAGTAAAACAATTTTCATTTGTTTGAACATTTTTTCAAATGCTTTATTAAGGTAACTAAATATACATTTTTTTCAGATTTTTTTTCCCAATGTTTGAGAGCGATTCATTTTTATACAATTTAGATTCCAATAGTGACACTGAGGAAACGGCTTAAAAACTATGTTAAAAGTCCAGTTAGTGTATTAACTGCATAGACATAAAAAGTGTTTTATACAATGTTAATAAAAAATACAGATTTTTATATTTACAGTTAAGTCTTTTACATGCTGTATTAGTAAAACAATTTTTTTGTCCTTAGTTTCATAAATAATTTAAATAAATTTTAACATAATTATTATTTATAAGACAAATTTTATAGAATAATTAACATAACTCTTTATTTTCCTGCTTTTTTCTTGTAAAACAGACCTCGGCTTTTCACTTTTGATGAAGCTGCTTTTACAGCACCACTTGCAGATGATTCAAGCGATGATTTATGTTTTAGATGAAGCGCATTGTACAGTAATTCAGCATCACTTCCATTAGAAACAATGTCGGTTAGCTCATTCTATAAAAATATAACGATAATTTTTAAATGTTATTTATAAGGTTACATTACAAAAATTCCATAAAAAAATCTAGTGCACCTTTGAAAGTGTAATCAAATGATCTAAAGATTGACCTTTATTTAAAATTTGCCGTAAATTTTTTGAATGTACCCCTGGTAATTTTGCCACAAGATCTTGAATATGACAATTATACTTTTCAGCCATAATATTTTTATCTTCAGTATCATCGTCCATACCGATTTGAGCAGCCTTTGTTGCGTCTGGTTGTGGTCTTCCTTGCTATAGAATAATAATTTAAACTACTATTGACTATATTAGCATATTAAGTTTTAATTATTAAAACAAACTACAGTATACCTTCAATTCTTCAAACAGTTGTGCTGTAGCATGGGGACTCGGTGACCAAACTAATTTTAGTCTAGGAAAATGCATTGTAAGTAACTGAAGTTTGTGAGTTATATCAATGCTTTTCATATCTTTACTAACATAATAGTTACCCTAAACATATACCAAATTACAGAATTTCAAATATTAAAGTTTTATTTTTATTTAGGTTTGATTATTACTAGCATTATACTATATACCTGTAATCCAAAAGGTTTATTTTGATCAAATTCAATTAGAAGCATGGGTTTGGCGTAATATCGCGTCATTGCAACCGCTTGATTATACAATCTTCCAGAATTCAAAGATCCAATTAAATCTGAAATACTTTTTCTTTCCACGCATATGTCAGGTGATAAAATATAATCCCCTATCTAAAAAATATAATAGAACTTATAACATTGCAATGTGAACCAATGTACCATTTAATTTATTTATAATATGATGAGAAAACCAACAAGTATGGTTACTGGCTCAATTTCTATATTTCGTTGATGTAATAAAGACGGCAGCTCGCTTCTAAATTCTCTCATATCGACAATGATTTTGTTGATACTTGTGACCTGATCTTTTAACCCGCCTTTGCGTGTGTCATCTTCATCAACGTTATCGGAAGGAGTTAGTTCTGCAGATTTTCCATCCTGCTCTACAGGAACAACCATAGTCTACAATAAAATAATAATTAGCAAATTGTTACAACAATAAATTCCATTATAGTTAAACGAAGCAAAGACCTACAGTTTTTGCAAAAATAAGCTTATCAAAAGCATCCTTCTCTCTACGCAAGGAAGTCAAGTATGCTTGCTCTTCAACTGACCCACCATAAATAAGAAAGAAAACTTTTAAAGATATTGATGGATATTTATTTTGATATACCTGTGTTAAAACAAAAAAGAACATGAAAAGACATATCGGTTATTTTAAGCAAAATAATAATAATATTGAAAAAACAATGATGACCTCCAGCTGCCGAACAGCTGAGATATCAGCTGCATACATAATAACGTAGCTAGGTAGGACTTCTTCAAGAGTACGATGCAGAGACATTGAATCTCCTCCTTTCTTTATTGATTGTATAATTAGTATTGGTTCACTAGTTGATATAGTTGTTAAATCCATATCAGCCAACTATGGGAGTTTATCAGTTCATTGTTAGTTTGTTTTATTAATATAATATTTAAAAAATTATAGTATCGATACCTGTGAACACTCTTCAAAACATTGACTAGAATTGATATTTTCACTTTCTGTATTGGAGTCTTCATCATTATTTGTTTCAGGCTTTTGAGACAATGTCAAAACATAACTTTCTCGTTCTTCTTCATTTTCTGCATCTGTTTCCATATCTGCATTTGCATTTAGATTTTCTGATTTAGATGATGTTTTCATTGTTTCAGGTTTTCTCAAATTTTGTATTTTGTTTGGTTTTAACTTTTTCATTGTTTCAAATAACAAATATTCTTTTGCTCCCATTGTCAAATAATTTTTTAACTGACCACATGTCCTACTATCTTGAGTAAGAATACAAACTTTTTCTGCACTCTCTTTCTTTTTTTTTGCAATATCGTGACGAATTTCTAATAGTGTTTCTGATAAAGCTGTCCATTTAGGGTTGGCTTCTGGTTTAAAATCTGTAAAACGTGATATCAATTTTTGAAACATTTGATGAACGACAATTTTATATTGTACTGCAAATTTATCATTTCTTATTTATCTCTATTATTAATCATTCTTATATTCACCTCCATTCTCCGTATAAATTCTTGCCTTTGCATTTTTGAACATATCATCGACAACATCTAACACTGTCCAACCACTACTTTTCATGGCATATTCCATTGTTTGTAAGCTGCTAATCATAGCGTAAAATGATACAGCATCTTCGTGTGTTAGACACCTAAATTTTACACAGTCTAAATCAATAGTGAAATGTCTAACAAAAAATAATAATATTTTCTAAGTAAATATTAAAATGCTTACATCAACAAAGATCGCTGGGTTTTTAAATCTGATATTAATTGCTTGCTTTTGAAACTCAATTGGTCCCAGATTGGATCTAATTGTAATTGTAATTGCTTATGAAATTTTTTAGCTACTGCATTTTCCACAGTCAACTCATCAAGATCAATCTAAAAAACAGGACATACACACAAATTTTACTATCAAAATATTGAGGTATTTAATTTGAATACATACATATTTATTTATTTTTTTCAACTCTTGAACCATGTAATTCATAACATCAAGTAATGCAGTTTGTATTGCTAACATCTTGGCTGTTAATTTCACATGTAGTTCAATAACTTGAGGCTAGAATAGAAAAATTGAAATAATGTAAAACATAGGAATTAATAAATAAGTTGGTTGAGGCCCTTAAGCATATCGCTATAGATATAAAGTAAACAATGAAGTCATCCATATGAGAAATGTCTTTAATCCTTACTTTGTATTTTGATAAGCTGGTATTAACAATTTTGTGAAAGCGAGGCCACAGGTACAGCTTTTTGACATATAATTTTTTCATTACTTGCTCTACTTGTGCAAATCCAACTGTAAAAGCTAAGGCTGAATTGGTAAAGGCCTTTATGAAACCAGTCTACAAAAAGTTCAATGATTAATTGTTGAATTATCATAAATTCCATTGAATCTAATTGCTATAGAAAAATGTATAAACCTTATTGGTTTTTCTATAAAGTCGAAGTGCAAAAGCTTCCTGATGTGAATTTAATATTGTATGAGCTCTATACACCAGCATTCCACTAACTAAATTTAGTGGCACTCGATTTTTTAAAAGATCAACTACTAATATTCTACCTGATATAAATAATACTCCTCCTTCCAAGTACATAATTTCTCTGAATAAAAAATAGCAATAAAAATTAAGACTTGTACAATTTACAAATGGCATGTTAAAGCATAGTTGATACAAATACCTTTCTTCTGATAAACATTGTGCTGAAACAATTCGAGGCAGATGTTTCACTCCTTGATTTTTCAATTGTTCAATGAAATATGTTTCTTCATGATCATTTGTTCCAAGAACAATGACTAGTTGTCCAGGATCAGAAAAAGCTTTTAGTATATTTGTAAATACTGTTTCAAGCCCCAGACCTCTGTAAAAGGAAGAAATTAATGAAGAAATCACAGATTTGAAATTATATGATTTAAAGAGAAAAATGATAAAAATTACTTTGCTGTAATAACTAGCCCATCTTCTTGGAGTATTTCCAAAAACATTTGATTTTCATACTCCAACATTTTAGATGTTTTATATGCATTTATTATCAAAACAGCACATGAAACAACAAATCAATGAGGGACCATAAAAGAGTCAGTACAAAAGATGTTTTTTCTTTCTGGAAAACATGATAGAGGTAATTTAAGGCTATGGTTGTCTAGACTATAATTGAATTGTTTTTAATTACATATACCTTTGGATTACGGGATGTTGGAAAATTGTCATATGCTGGGTTTTGTTCATCAAAAATATTTCCGTTGGTTTCTATTACTTGATAAACCAACAGCGTATAACGGCTTGATTCATGTGATGGATGTCCATAAACTCCTATACTAACGGGTCTTTTAAAACTGAAATAAATAATGAACTATAAAAAACCATCAAAAACAAAAAGGAAAGTAATGTATGTTTTTATGAAAGACCTTTGCGGTATATAAATTGTATCTTCCCCACAGGTTGTAGATTGCAAGCAATATCGATCTGGTTCATACGTGGGCTTTGTTGTTGTTTGTGAAACGTATATATCAGCATCTCCTGACCTACAGTGGACATGACGAATTTTTTTTCATTTTTGTTTGCTAAAGAAAAGAATTTAGTAATATTTTGTATAGTTACTGGGTAGTTAGTCTAATCTTGATTAATCCATCATACATTAAACTATAATATTTATAAGATCCAGCCGGTACATCATCAATCACATAATGCAGAAGATTTTCTAAACCTTGAACGCTAACTATACAAGTCTAAATTTGTCATTAAATTAGTTTAAAGTAAAGTAACAAAGTAAAAATTTAAAATTTCAATGAAAATCAAACTCACAATTATTACGACAATGATTGACAATTTCTTCATGTTATGAAAACATCCGCTGCATATTTTTTTACAAACTGCCTAATTTAATTTCTATAAAATATTAAGTACTACCAATATATAATTATTAACGGACGTTAACCATGTTTGTCACTCGCCGACCAATATATATAGGTACGCGACGCCGCGCACGAAGCAGTTGTGCAGCGGCCGATTCGTATTGGTATTTAAACGCAAGTATGTTGTAAGGATATATGTGTCATATATATATGACACATAAGGTATATATATATACCTTAAAACTGCACGAGAGCGTCAAGAGCTGACTATAGGAGAGCGAGGTGAGACGAGAGCGGGCCGCGAGCGAGAGGCGAGAGCTATATAAATATAGTTGTACCTGTAGGTCTATATGTATAATAGCGACCGTGAGAAATCCTTTACATGTGTATTGTTGTTCTTGCGGGTTACCTTAACCAGTTTACCTCTTGCCTTCTGCACATATAGACTAATATACATATAGCATATAGGTATGCATATACAAGTATGTGTGCAGTATCATCGTTACGGGCAGTATGCCAGTATCGTATCATCGCATGCATTCCGTATCGCGGTTCCAGTTAATACTTAATAATCGATGTTCGTGTTGCTTTATTTTGCATTCCCTACAATAATGATTCAGTGTAGAGTAAGTCGGTATTTGAAGGGAGAGACTTGGACGCGTTTAAAATGAAGGTTTTGCTGGTTTCGCTCTATGTTGATGACAAATCTTTGCGCTCGAATACGTTGTTTTGACTCGCTAAAATGGCTTCTTCGGAAATCAACGAATTTTTGTGCGGCCCTCTGGTTACTTGGGTAAGTGTATTTTGGGCAAAACATGACTTTGTACACAATATCGAAAGCTTTTTTGATTATGATTACCTAACCTTTAAACATTTGCCTTTCAGTTTATCAGCTGTCTAGAAGATCCCAATGCACTGACCAACTATGATGATCTCGTTGACGGGGTTTTGTTGCACAATGTTTTTCTTCAAATGTAAGCTTTGAATGGTTTCTTATCGTAACTTGTGTTGAGTATAAATTTACAATTATTTTCAAAATATATTTTAGTGATCCTGAGCCCTTGCACGATGGTGTGATACCATCGGGAGGGGATTCCAAAGTGCGTGTAAAGAACTTGGAGATTGTTGTAGATAACATGAAGCAGTTTTATGAAGAGCATTTAGGTCACTTGTTACTCACTGTGCCTGACACTTGCAAGCTAGGAAAAGATCCCGAACGACATGTTGCAGAGGCCAAGTTACTACTACTGCTGCTCTTGGGATGTGCTGTACAGTGTTCTAACAAAGAAGATTTCATCACGAGAATAAAAACACTGAACGTCGATACACAATTAGCAATAGTAGACTGCATAAAACAAGTAACTGATTACCAGGACATTGTGGTAACACAAGAATCCATGGAAAATGTTAATATGGGGAATGTGTTTTCAAGAGTGAAAAAACTAATGCAGGAAAGGAATTCTTATTGCTACAAGTTGAAAAGTATACAGGCTGCAAATACAAGTCTGCACGACAGTGAGGGCATTGATAACTGTACAGAGAATGATGATAACCTGGTGCACGATGCTCTTGATGCAGAGAGAGGAGATATGTCCACACCAAAGAAAAGTGGCGTATCAGAATCTTCCATGTCAGCAAGTAAACTTGAAAGATTATTTAGCCCCTCAAGTAATACCAGCGGTCGTGATAATAGCTCCAGTAGAGAGGAAGTTCACCGCTATGCTGTTGAATTGGCTGATTGGAAATCCAAAGTAAGAAAACAGAGACAAGAGCTGGAGGAGAAGACTGAAGCTCTGATTGAATGTAAGGAAGAGTTGGATCACAACAAAGCAGTGCTTGTCAAGTTGAAAGAGGAAAACCAAGAATTATTACTGAAAGCAAGAGCAGCTAAATCTTACAGGGATGAGTTGGATGCTGCTATAGAAAGAGCAGAAAGAGCGGACCGTTTGGAGGCAGAAGTTGCCAGATATCGCGAAAAATTAACAGATATCGAGTATTACAAAAGCCGGATAGAAGAGTTACGAGAAGACAATCGCGTTCTTATGGAAACCAGGGAAATGTTGGAGGAGCAGCTTAATTCGTCTCGGAAGAGGTCGGAAAAAGTTTTGGAGCTGGAATCGGAGATAATAAAATATGAGCAACTCCTGAACGATATGGCGTTGGAGAGAGTAGCAGACCGGGATAAGTACTCGGAGGTGTGCGAAGAAAACGCACAACTCCAGCGACTGATCAAAAGCGTTGCCAGCCAAGTTGCCAGCGGAGCTCTGTCTTCCCTGACCGGAGCTGCAGGATCAACCAGTGACTCCGAAGTGGATCCGGCCGACGGTTCGGGTGCCACAGATAACAGGTTGTCCGAGCAGTTGTCCAACAACGCACAAGCTCGTGTGCTCAAGCTGGAACTAGAGAATCGTCGTCTTACTAATCTCGTTGACTCTCTAAAAGAGAAGTCCTTTCACGAAAGCTCTTCCAGGATGTTGGAGCTGGAGAAAGAAAAGAAGAAGTTGTCGCTAAAAGTGGACGCTCTGAACGACAGCAGCGAGCGCATGGCCCAGCAGAACAAGGACCTCGAACTCGTCTGCAAGCAGACCCTCGAAGAGAATAAAAAGCTTCAGGGCTGTCTCAGCACTCAGCGCAGCAACCTCGATAAGCAGCAGCAGGAGATTCAGAGCCTACACGGCCGACTGAGTGAGCTTGAGAGAAACTATGAGAGCACGATCGCCAAGGAGAGGCAGCGATTGCAAACCCTTTTGGAGAGTGTCGAGCGCCGCGCGGAGGACGCCGAGCGCAACGCGGCCAGCAAAGAGCGCGAACTGAATGATCTGAAGCTGGCAAGCGAGATGGCAGCTCGCGAGTTCAAAGAACGACAGACCGACTTCGAATCCAAGCTCGCCGCGCTCGAAAGGGACAAGGAAGCTACGCATAGGGAGGTGCTTAAGCTGCGAGAGCTCGTCGAGACAAAGGACGTCGCCCTTGACGATGCGAGCAACACTATCGAGATTCTTGAGAAGAAGGTTGCCGAGTTCCAGGAGGAGATAGGTAATTCCGCAGCGCAGATCTATCGTCTGAGGGAAATCGAGAGGTCAAGCAAGGAACTGGACTCGCGCGCCGCCATCGACAGAGAAGCCCTGGAGAGCTTACAATCGAACCTGGTCGCAGAGAAGCTGAACGCTCAGCAGGTGCACGCAACGCTCGAGAAGCTCGGCTTGGACTCCGAGCTGGCGCTCTCACTACCGGCCGAGAAGATCCTGGACATGATAGCGGAGGTGCCCGAGGTCGTAAACCGAGTGATCCAGCGACAGGAGCCATCGCTGCTGTTAGCCCAGGCGGGAGGAAAGTTGCCGGCCACGAGCGCACCACCAACGGATGAGCAGCTCAAGGCGCTGCAGGCTACTGCGGAAGTGTTGCAGTCCGAGAAAGCGAAACTCGAGGTGCAGGTGACGCGACTCGAATCCCAGAGCGCCTCCCTGACTTCGCAACAGGCTAGTCTACAATTAAACAATTCCAGGCTGGAGGCCAGCATGGAAGAGCTGGCGAACCAACACTCGGCTCTGGAGCGCGCCCACGCGGACTTGGGCAGAGATCAAAAGCGATTGCAGTCGCTGCACGAGCAGCTCAGCACCGAGTACGAGTGCCTCCTACGAGAGAGAGACAGCCTGAAGGTCAGTCTCAGGGATGCCAAGAACGAGGCGCGCCTGTTGCGCGAGAGCTCCGAAAGACTCGAGGCGCAGTGCCCGGCGCTACAGACCGAACGCGACAATCTTCTGGCCACCGTCAAGAGTCTGAGCAATTTGCGCGGCGAACATTCGAAACTCAGAGAGGACTTTCGAAATTTGTATACCAACCACGAGACGATGAAGACGCAGTATCGTAGCCTCCAGGATGACTACCGTAAGAACAAGGTGGAGAACAATAGGCTAAGCTTGCGTCAGACGGAGATGCAGGGCGAGCTCAGCAAGAAAGACGATAGGCTCGCAAATCTCGAATTGCAGATTAACAAGCTGAGTCAGCGCTGCGAGATGCTGCTCCAGATGAACACGGGCCTCGACAACGACCGGCGTTCCCTCATGGAGCACATATCTCTGCTCTTCAGTCAGTACCACGAGCTTCTGACCCACTCGCTCGACGACAAGGAGCACTACCACATGGAGGAGAAGATGTACACGGATAAGATGAACCACCTGCATCGCCAGAAGGAAAAGCTCGAGGAGAAGATCATGGAGCACTACAGAAAGCTCGACAGCTGTACCACGAAGAAGAAGAGCATAGGAGCGAGCTTCGTGAGACGAGTTCGCAAAGCAGGCTCGGGACTCTTCAACCGGAACAGCCGACGATCGTCTTGGAGCGCAAACACGAGCGCGCTTTCCGATGAAAATTCACTCAAGTCTTCCTTTGCTAACGACGGTAAAGTGTACGAAGACGACGACGACGATCAGGACGACGAAGACAACGTTGAGGCAGACCTCGACGAAGAGGCTGTCCAAGCTCACGAATCCAATTCCAGTGGCGACGACTCGCACATTATCGAGGCTGGCCTTGACCCCGAGTCTCTGCGTCCCGACGATCCGCTTTCCCTCGCTCATCCCGGTACCAGACGCACGGTCTATTACACAGACGACGCGTCGCCCTCACTCACGCGCACGGCTAGCCAGGATAAGAGAGCCGAGACCGATGATCCGTCGATGTATCAGCAGCAGCAGCAACAGCAACAACAACGCCATCGTCAAGAGCCGCAGCGTAGCAGCGACAACGAACAGTCCTACAACGAGCCCAGGCCTCTGCTTATCTACAACAAAGTGTCAGCAGTAATCAATGATTCCACGACAACCACTGCTACACCTCTGACCAAGAAGAGCATGGATGAATCGAAAGATAGCGAAAAGGATCTGGTTGAGCCTTCCAACGATAAGGATCGTAAGACTGCCAACTCCGTTTGGTACGAGTACGGTTGCGTGTAAAAAACCTCGACGTTTATTTTCTCGTTTTATCGAACAAAATTATACGCTTTATTTATTTCAAAGAGGACAGCCAATTTTACAGCGTAAGCTGTGTCAGTTCTTTAAAGACTCTTCTTCCGCTTTTACATGCATACAAATATTCATCGAATCGCGTTTTAATATAAGTTATATTTTAATCAATTATAAATATCACATTCTTTATTATCGAGTCTTTCTAGTTGCATTCTATGTAAACTATTACTCATCCTCGCATTGAATAGGGTAACCAGTGCTTTTTATCGTACAAATCTTGCGTATATTTACATAATGCTATACATATACACATAATATACACTACCGGCCCAAGTCTTCCGGTGATAAGCTGACGAGAAGTATAGACGGATAAATTTTATGAATTCAGTCGTTGAGTCGTCCTAGTGCCTAATTAACGAAGAATGACATATATAGTTACTTTGTTTTATTGAAATATATTTGCTATATAATTGATATTTTGATGTGTATCCAATAGTATGAAAATATAGTACAATTGTCGATGCATATTTTATAATGTTGACTTTTTTATACTTGTATTAGAGAATTTGACAGTATAGTTTTTTGTATCAACTAGTAAAATTTAACGCTCATTTTTATTCTGTGGGCTATTTTCGATCAACCACAAATATTTTATAATCTGTACATCTTTATTTAATCGAAATGCTTCCCAACAAAAGCTATCGCATTTTAAGAGAGAATCGCGAGCCAAATATAAATTTGTTTTTAAGTATATTCTTGCTCTCATCAGCTTTACGATTATGTTGATTACGCTTGACCGTGTTAATTTAATAAGGATAATAAGATTATGTTAATAAGGATTATAACCATGTAAAACAAACAACGCTTTAAAATTGCGCTATTAAGAGAAAATAATAATTTTTTTACCTAGATACATACATTAGTTATTAATTTTTGTACTGAAAAAAATAATTTGAATAAATTGTACAAACTATCCAAAAATAAATCGCGTTTCTATTTCCATACTCGCCGTATTAAGAAGTATAAACTGTAATATAACAGTTGAGTGAAATATGAAAATTATTGCGCACGAATACATATGTACAATTGCAGTGAAGCAGATACAACAAACAATTCGTTTGAAACAAATGATTTGTAAAAACCGGTAAGTAGATGGATGCCGTATTTGTCAAGACTCGCGTCTTGCAGATCCTGCGGCGTGCTTCTACTTGCCAGCTCACTTTTTTTCTTCCACAATTTCTCTTTTAATCACATTCCGTCCTCGCCTCTACTTACTCTACATTCGAAATCTTCAAATCAAATCTGTAAAGAATGAAGAACAGCTGTATACGCATGTATGCATATAGGTATACTGCACACCGTTTATATATGTATACAACATATGTATGTTATAGGTACATGACGAAAGCGCGCGCAGCCGTTCAAAAAACTAGTCGCGCGCGAAAATCTCCGGCGGTTCTCAGGCCCCGAAAGAGAGTACCTAAGTATATAGGTATATAAGTATAAATTTGCATAGCCCGAGAATGATCGTAAAAGTAGAATACGGCGGCAGCGCATTGAATCGCGCTCATTCCATTGTTTCAGCAGCGCGGCGCATTATATATAGGTATGGATTTTTTTCACCACAGTATTATTATCGCTGGCACTATACCTATATATATATTGGCCGTTGGGTAGGTCCGCTGTGCAGAGAGGTCGTGCAAAAAAGTAGTGAAAAAGGTAAAAAAAGCATCAGCCGCCGAGGAGAGGAGAGTTGGCAGGAGCGCCAGAGTAGTTGTCGCGCGAAGAAGCGCTCAGTTCGTGTGCAAAAAAACGGGCGGTATATAGCCGGGGTATGAGACGAGTAGAGGGGCGAAGGACTCTACTACTGAGACGCGGGGTAGATGCGGCGGGGACTCGCGTCGTCTTGGTCGCGAGAGGGCAGAGGCGTTTTTTTGAGTCAATATCGTATGTATACCTATATAGATAGCCGAAAGAAAAGCATAATGCAATGTGGGGCTGCTGCTTATCTCTCTCTCTCTCTCTCTTACTTGCTTGCCGCGCGGGGTGGAGCGTGTGCGCTTTGAGGGCTGTCGCCTGTGCGCGATGTAGGTAGGTAGGGAGGGAGAAAGCGAGAGAGACAGAGAGAGAGAGAGAGAGAGAGAACGAGCTAGCGGTCGCCGGTAGAGTTCGCTCTCTCTCCCGCGCGCGAGAAAGCGACAAACAATGCGCCCCGCGCTACCGTACGATACGCTTCGCTGTTGTCGGACGCTGTGAAACCGACGACGACGAGCACTGCGGCTCTCTTATATATATACGTACTTTTGTCCTCTTACGATACACGCCGGTCGCGCGCGGGCGGCGGTGCGTTTCTTTTCCCTTGCTTGCCTCTCTTCTTTTCTCACTCTATCTGTCTCTCCCTCTCTCTCTCTCTCTTTCTCTCTCTGTCTATCTCTATCCATCTATCTATCTATCTATCTGTGTGCTGTGTGCGACGAGTTTGGTAGCTTGCTGGTGTTGCTTAGTGCATGCGGTTCTTTCTCTGGGCTCCACGGGCTCTGTCTTTCGAATGTATGCGTCAGTACCGCGGGCAGTAGAGTGCAGCAAGCAGCGCCACCACCTCGACTGGAGTAGCAGCAGCAGCAGCAGCAGCAGCAGCAGCAGCTTCGAGGCAGCCTGCAGGAGTTCGCGCTGGAGCGCGAAAGGGTATGGAGGAAACTGCGGCCTGCAGCGTCGCGACGACGCCCTCGCCGGTGCCCGCGAGCGTTGCCTGCACGGCCAGCGCTGCAGCCCAGACGACGTCGAGCACGAGCAGCAGTGCTTCCATCACAGCTGACGCAGCAACTACTGTCTTTACGAGTCCGACGAAGAGCAGCGCGCCGGCACGGATACTCGGCAGGAACGTCAACGGTACCGGTAAGCAAATTCCTCCTTTCGTGTACTTGGACTCATTATGAGTACGCGTTATATCGATCGCGAGAGAACGGCGCGCGGAAAATAATATTGCGCGAGTGTTGGTGAGCGCGTGCACGTATACGCGTATATACTTATACGTCAATCGAGCAAAGAAGCGAGCGAGCGAGCGAGAGATATATAGCCGGCACGGCGCCCGCTTTTTCATCGACGCTGCGAGCGCGCAGGATGCCGTCGCGAGAGAGCGAGTATAAGGCGATGTGAGTCAGTTCGGCCTCGTAAAAAGCGGACGGGGATGCTGCAAAAAGAGGCTTTTTCTCCGGCGCGCTACTTTCGGTTCTACCCGCGCCGCCACCGCGCAATCGCTGTAAAAACGAATCTCCCGCCCGCGGCCCTCTCTCCCTCCCACTCTCTTGCTATACTATACTGACGCTACTGTCCTCGCTCTCCTCTTCTTTCCTCTCCGGCCATATAGCTATATAATAATAATATATATCGCCCGCAAATTTTCTCAGACGACGAGTCGGAAAAATTTCTCTAAAAATCTATGTTGAGTTTAATACGTTAATTATTAGAGTTCAAAAATGGTATCCGTCCGAAAATTAACGTTCAGAGTTTGAACAGCGCAATTTATTGCGTGCGGCAGCTGCAGGCACGGGCCTTATATACACTTACATTTCTATTTGCGCTTCCGCGCCGAGAGTAATAAAAAGGATACGCTCGGCTGCGCGCACGTTTTCTCAATAGCTCGCCGCGCAGCTCTTACAATAATGCAATCTAAACAAGATCGCTCACGCTGTCACGGTACGCGAGGCTGATTGCATTTGAAAACGTTTTCAAAATGAAAAGGGAGTTCTCTCTGCGCGACTTTGATGTTCTTTCAGCTCAATTATGTAATTATTATGAATGCGCGCATCTCTCTCTAGCGCGATAAGGATAAAAATTAACATCTCTTCCAATGAAATGTTTATTCATTTTTTTTTCATCCATTACGATGGTACGCCGCAGTTCATTGTAAATAAAAAGAGGGAAAAGCTGCGAGACCACACATTTTGCTAAAGGGGTATAAAAAATGCAACATTTTATATCGAAACACTACTTTATAAATGAACCAAGTTTCGTTGATCAGCCAATACTTTGTTCTAATTAACTTTTGGAGTGGTAAATTACAAATCATAAAACATAATAACAAGCAATAATCCATCCATAATATAAATCGTGCAAACACTCGATCTAAAATGTGCTTTGTGTCGATCTGTTGAGCGCAAACTTCGTCGTCACAGGCTCTTTATGATATTTTTGAGATCGTTGAGAATTAAGATGGTATGATTCGATTTTACATTTGATTACATGGTTTGGTGCCGATAACTCTTTATAGAAGACAAAAATTACACTTTGCACTCAAAATTTTGTGGATGGCTAATTTATTAAGATTTAGAATATACGCGATGACAGCTGACTGTGGTGGAATTTTCTGCTTTTATTATTATGCTGCAATAAAAACATAACCACTACTTTGATCATTAAACAAGTGTCACACATATAAATAACATAATTAAGCCTATTTCTAGGCAGAATTTCGGAACAAAACTTTTTAAAATGCCATATTATTAGAAATTTGTTTCAGAGCATTTCCAGAATTTCTACATATACGTCATTTTAATATACATACACTGACTAGAAATTAAATTAAAATCTGCTCAATTTTCTACCAGGGATGCTATAATAATAATAATAATCTTAATGTTTACTATAATGACGCTAAAGCATTTTTGTAACTAACTTAATAAGATTATTTATAATTTAATAAAACGATCTACTATTATTAGGTATAAGCTATAGCATAGCATTACGTAGGCATTTATACAATCTTTGCAAATCTAGTGATATCGTAATAAACTTAAACAAATAAAATTAAACCCGTAAGCTTATACACAACAGGCAACTGACTAAACATCGATCAAGAACAACAACATAATAATCACGCGGCAATAATGTCGTCGAGGAGTCGAGGGGTATCGCGCGGCGACTTTCCCACGAGAGAGACCGTGAATATATTAATTTTTTCGACTCTCCAGTTTTTTGTTTCTTGCACCTCCGCGGAAGTAAAAAACTCGAAGCGAACGCCGGGGCAGGTGATCGTCCGTGCGCGCTCTCACACACATGCGCGCTTCTATACATATATACACGGCGTGCGCGCGCATCATACAACTGCGCGGCGCGGGCTTTTTGCGGGGACAGCGCGCACGCGCTTTCTATATACGACGGCAGACCCGAGAGATGAGCTCAATGCGGACTGATGATTTTTTGCTATTTTTTTCTCGCTTCTTCGAGGCCAATCTTCAGGTTCAAACAATCGCGGATCTGCAGGTGGAGATATATATACACATTGTGCAAGAGCGCCTGGGAAAGTAGCATCATTAAACCCGCGAGAATCAATGCTCCAATGTTTTTTTGAATTATTTCACCCTTTCTCCCGCTCTCTTTCTGCTCTCCCCCCTGCGACTTGCTGCTATCTCTGCGAGAGTTTTCCTGTCTGCTCATCCAAGTGTGACTGCGTTTCTGTCAATCATTTCGTATACCTAGTATACACCACATATACATTAATGCGTTGCACATCTATCAGATTATTTTAATTGAGACAGCGCGCATAATGCACTTTACATATAGTTTTATTAAACATAGTCATGTGCCAAGGTACTTGAATGATTGTAAATGCGGTCTACTTTTGCAAGTTTCTTGTATACACAAATGTTGCCTTGTTGTACAACAAATCAATTATTTACTTAAAATGTCAGACAAAATTGCAATCACATATTTTGTCTCGTATATCAGGATATTATAAATTTAGCACAATCAGCACAATGATTTATAGGGACTTCATATATGTTGATCGAATATAAAAATTATTGCAGAAGAATATTACGCGATTATTTAATTTATCGATAACCAAACAAACCGGATGTATCAAAAAAGGTGGAATACCTATACTTATTAGCATCGACTTAGAAATGATCATTTCCTCGAAATCACACGTTCTTATCCGCGCGTGGTACGCGTGCGAATAAACCTCGCATCATCACTCCCATCCATATGCATATATACAAAGATAGTCGCCGTTTCGCGACTGGATTTGTTTTTTTTCCTATTATCGCACCTTTTGCCTCGTGTGCATGGGAAGATTTTTTCCATCTTACGGGATAATGCTTGGGAGAGTGGTGAGCTAACAGCCGATTTGCATATGGGCCGGTGAAAGGGTGCCACCACCGGGATAAAGGGTGACCACCACACCGCGCGTACGACAATAATGCATAGGCGGGACACACTGGCGCATCACCCTACCGGATTATGACGCACGACGTGCGGAAGAAAGTAAGAAAAAAATTTCTCTTTCCCTCTAAGAACACGCGTATACACATTGCATCCACTCGAGGTCGCGACGCTTGATCTGAGGCCCGACGATCATCAGCTGGAGCTCCGTCCGTCCAAAGACATTTTGGGAGTTTTTGCCGTGACGTGTAAAAAGTGCTGATCGAAAAAAATTAACCGTGAGATAGAGTTAAGTTAAGGGATAATGCTTTCAACTTGACATGACGATGAACGTGCGTATGCAAAAGTAGAAGAAAGTGACATCGATCATATTTTGTGCATGTAAAACATCATTATAATAAATATAATATTTTTATATAGTTATTATTTATTTCAAGCTTTACGTTTTTTTAAATAACATTAGAAAATGTGTAATCTACGCTACGAATTTTCTAATGCCGTGTAAACAGTTCAGCACATACCTAATATTAATTATTGTACAATAACTTACTTGTGTAAAATACACACGATGGTTAGTTCTTCTTCTTCTTCTTCCCTAATTTATGTATAAATATAGATAATCATGCTCAGCAATATTTTAGTTATGTTCAGTATTGTTTTAAGAACAAAAATTGTCCTGATAAGTAAGTAATTTTTTTGACAGAATGAAAATTGATATTCATTTCCAGTTTAAATAACTCTTCTTTGCACATGGGAAAAATTAATTGAACAAGACGTAAAATTGTTGAAAATGTTGACCGAAACGTATTTTAAAGCATTAACATAAGAATATTATAGCCTCCGTATTCATTAAAAACAAATAAGAGCAAGTAATTTTTGTCAATACTTAGTTGATGTAGTTTATTATAAAGCTTATTCCAAATAAAACCATTGTTATGAATCACGTTGTTGCGAGTTGTTTTATAATAATTAACAAATAATTCATTTACTACTTTATGTATGTATTTTTTAAAAACTATTCGCTTGTTCCACCCTTATACCGGGCGTTTACGGGGGCATTCCTGCCGTCTTATAGTTTTTCTTATAGTTTACCCTGTAACATGGGAAAATCTTGCCAATCAAGAAAACCTATACGCTAGGAGGAGCGGGCAGGGAAGTCATACTTTGAGACACTTCTTACTTGTGCAAGAAATGCCTATAGGTTATTGTAAAAGCGTCTTCAATCATTGGAAAAGCGACATTATAATAGCGGTTTCACTCATCTATATGTATATATATTAACGGTCTTATACACTACCTATTCATGCACCCTCGGGTTTTGCCAATCATGCCGGTTCAAAATCCATAGGCGTATTTCAATTTTTCAGATAAAACTTACATTTAGATCAAATGTTTTTATTATAAAAAGAAATAATACGGTAATTTTTAAACATGAATTATATACAAATACTTGCTTGAACGAAATAAAAATCAAGTTGCAATGGTTAATCTTGCAAGTTTATATTATATTTTATTGAATAATTATAATTTTGTATTTTTATCATAAACGGAAAAAAAAGTTTCATCCATACGTTTTGCTCGAGTTAAAAATATCTCAGTTGAGGGATTTTTAAAATTTTAAATGGATTATAAAAGTTTTACTGTACTTATGAGCTATCTGAAAAAAATTATAGGTTACTGTTTTCAGTTTATGATAACGCATAAAATATTAACTTGTATACCACTGATGATCACAGTAGAATTATTTTCGTAATTTCTCTTAAATGCACTAGGTAAGAAACAAATCTTACTTAATATTAAAAATAATTGTTTAACACTTGTACCACATAAAATGCATTGGAAGATACGAATTTGTTCACATTAAATGTGGACATAAAAATAAGTCTGGTGTGTAACTTATATACATGAATTGCTGCGCTATAAATAAGAAAATACAATCATTTTATAATACTTCTATAATATATAGTAAATTTTGATACTATAGTACGAGAATGTGATGTGTTAGCCGTGTGCGAACGTTTGCGAAAAGATTATATAGGAATAAAATAATATTCTTGCGTGCATGTTTCGAACCGTATTTTTTTACACGACGAGTGCGAAGTTCCATTCAGCATACACATTTTGACGCAAAGTTTGCTTATTTTAGCGACATTATCTCTCTCAGTCGTTTTATAATCTACAAGTAATACAGCATCAACTAAAATTGAAATTATAAAATGGTCGTTAGTGTGCGCAGCGTTTTAATTTCAAAAGTTAATGGTGGCATTATAGTATCATAACGGCTCTCGCTTTGCAAACTCCTCAACAGCCGTATCCCCGCTCTGCAGAAAGACTGCACCCCCCCAAAAGAGAATTAGAAAAAAAAGAAAGGGTGTGCTCGTTGAAAATAACGCGTTAGCAAATTCGGCACTGTCATTTTATCTTTCTCATCGCTAAGCATGCAAAGAGCCTATTATAAGCGCGCCGTCCTGAAACCCTCCCTCATTTGCGACAGCGCGCGACACTTAAAATAACCGAGAGTGAGTAGAAAAACGAGCCAACGGCTCTGGGCTGAGCTGTGTTTGAATAGGCCAGGAAAAAATGCACACTGGAAGAAACAATTGAACATTGCAACGTACTGTTGCAGTCAGCATAAGGACGCGTATATATGTGAGAATGGCTAAGGGATCGTCTTCGTGTGTGCCTCGTGATCCTTCATTTTTCTAGTGTGCAGAGGCAAGCTGCAGCCATTTTTTGACTACCGTAGGGGTAGGGTAGGCGAGGGGTGGCCAAACAGTCGAGGATGTTCTGCGCGAGGGGTGAAGCTGCAGGGAGAGGGGCTGAGGGTAGTAGGCAGGCGCACGAAAAATCAGGCCCACCCCGAGCCAATGAGAGCGTAGAGGGGCCGGTCGCGCTCACTGCACTGCGATGGTGGGGCCGCATCCCCCCGGTATACACGTACACTGCAGAGAGAGAGAAAGAAAGAGAGAGAGAGAGAGAGAGTCGCGCGATATATCGCCTCTGCGCGGAGAATGCAGCTCCGTGCGGAGCTGGTGTGGTGGTCGAAAAAAATGTGGGACAAAAAGCCAGGCAGACTACTACAGCATATATAAGAAAAGGAAGGGGCCGCTGCCGGATGGCAGCAGAGCGAGCGGCGGATAGCTGCATGGGCGCGCGCAGAGTGTGTGCGTGAGCGCGAGCCAGCGGCGACTCAGTCCATCTGCCTGCGCGAGAGCGGTGCAAGCTATGTTTTGTTCGGCCGTAGGGAGGCAAAGAGAGCGAGAGAGAGAGAAAGAGTGAGAGAGCGCTGAGCAAAAACTCGCCTAACCCTTCCTTGATTACAATGCCAGCAAAAAGCGAAATACTAACCGCTGCCGCCGCCACCCGCCGCCGCCGCCTCGTCGCCACCGCCGCAGCTAAGAAACTAGACTCGTTTTTGTAACTTGCCAACGAGAGAACGCGCTCTCCGGCTACGTCAAGTATCACGGGGGCACAAAGAAATGAGTTCCTCTACGCTTCTTTCGCTCTGGCTCGCTCGCTCGCTCGATCCTTTCCTCGCCGCTCAACTTGCTGCTCCTGCCTGCCTGCCTGCCTTCGTCTTACCCATTGTCTCGCGTTCTCCTCCTCTCTGGCGCAGCTATTATCTGTGCTGAGCAAAAAAAAACCATCTCTCGCTCGTCGCCGTCGTCGTCCTCCTCAGCGTCGTCGTCGTCGTCGTCGTCGCCAGTGTGTACGTCTTGCAGCTCTTGCTCCGAGCGCGCCGTTGAATCCTCTTCCTGTATTATATACATCGGCCGATGATTCGCCCCTGTGTATGTGTAACTTATATAACGCATTATATAGCTGAGCTTAATGTCTAAGGTGGCGGACAAAAGATTGATATTTATAGGATCAAAGTTCATGAAAAGATATTCATTTGAAAAAATTGTTAAAAAACGTTGCTTACATAAAAAGTTGTCTACGTTTAAATATCGCAAAAACGCTAAAATCCTTGATTTTTTTACGAAATCAAGCGATTTTTACCTTTTGTTTTAATTTTTGCAACTTCTTATACCTATAAACAGTAATTTTTAATAAAGTTAAATGAGAAGCAATATATATAGCTAATCACTAAACGAAATGTTAATACAAATTTTTAAGAGATTAAATTTGAGCCCGGCTTTGTTAAAAATGACTGCTCGGTTAAAAAGTTATAAGAATTTCAAAGAAAGAAGAAAAATTGCTTGATTTCATTAAAAAATCAAGGATTTCAGCGTTTTTTTGCAATATTTAAACGTAGACTTTAAACTTTTTAATTTTTTGTCCGCCTTTCTTAGATTTTAAATAAAATGCTAAAATGGCGGACTGACTTTCCTAGGTTAAATTTCCCATATAAGAGAACTTAAAAAGAATGTGTCACTCACTGAAATAATATTTGTTCTTCGCATTTTTCCGTATTCAGAATGTTATTAAAAAAGCAAAAAAACGAGACCACCTAAAACATTTTCATTCATTCTCCCACAAATCCTCATAATATAGTGAACATAATAAGCTATTAATTGAAAGTTTAGCAACGATCTTATTGGTTTATCAATAATTTACGCAGCGCATAAATGCGCACACGTGCGGGTGCGTTGCAGCCTCGGCCGCAGCGTCTCTCTGCGGTGCGCCGTTATTATATTGTAATAACTCTCGTGCGCAGTGCGTGAGAGAGCGCGCGCATATACTGCGAGAGCGAGAAATACGAAGAGAAAGGGCAGCAGCAGCAGCAGCAGCAGCAGCAACGAAAGACTGCAGCAGCCCCGCGCGTGTAATAAGAGACGTCGGTCAGTTTTTTCGATTCGCAAACTGATCCTTCTTTTTACAGCCAGGCTGATGGCGGCCGTTCCTCCTTTTCGTTCTCGCGCGCTTCCATGCAGCCTATTAATTTATACGCGATCTCCGCTCACTCGTACGTGTGTGCACGCGCAACTTTTTCCCCCGAGTTCTGCGAAATTTGCAACAACTAATCGGCTGTCCGCTCGCGCAGGACCTCTTTTTATCCCCCCGCGCGAGTAATTCTTTTGCTGCTGCTGCTGCTGCTAAGGCGAGTCTTTCTCTCTCCCTCTCTCTTGGCTGATGCTGATGATACACACTTCTCTGTATATTATAAGAGAGGACGACGCGCGGGCGAAAAAATTTTTCAGCAAAATTTATTTAACTCCGATGAGAACGATCTATACGACGTTTTCGAGCTCGCGACACGCGTTCCCGCGCAGATCGTTATTTCGTCCGGCGAAGAAGTTCCAATTGGGCGTTTTTCTTATACAGTACAATATATTATACGTGTCAGTCATAGAGGAGAGACTATTATATTGTTTTGCTTGCCCTTTATTGCAGTTGTGCAAACTTCGATGCCGCAGAACGAAGCTGAACTGCAACTGTATCGCGTCATGCAGAGGGCCTCGCTGCTCACCTACTACGACACCCTTTTGGAAATGGGTACGTGCTGTTTATTTTAAGATAAATGAAATTTTGAATCTTGATGATTTTTTTTTCTTTACAAACACAGGTGGCGACGATGTGCAGCAGCTCTGCGACGCCGGCGAGGAAGAGTTCCTCGAGATAATGGCTCTCGTCGGTATGGCTAGCAAACCCCTTCACGTGCGGCGATTACAGAAGGCTCTTCAAGAGTGGCTGACTAATCCCGGTAATTTTCTCCCCCCTTCGTGAAATCGAATCGGACGTCGTATAATCCAATGCGCACAGTACACGTTATAATACACAAGGAAAAATCGTACTTCCCAGCTATGTTTCAGACGCCCGTCCTAGTGCCCCCGTGCACGAATAACAGCTCGACGGTGAGCTGGACGTCGGGCACTAAATCGTCGGTAGCTGCCGTCGCCTCCACAACGCCGGTCGTCTTCCCCTGCATCGGCAGCTACAGTCCCAACACGAGGCAGCAGCACCAGCAGGCCCAGTCATCGGCGGGCCCGGCCATGGCAGCGGTGAGCTCGATAGCCTCCCAGAGCGCGGCGAAACTCTTGACAGGGAGCTCCTCGCTGGGTTTGCCCATGGCTCCGGCTGCTGCCACGCCCCCGAGTATATCCTGTCACAGTGGAGGCAGTCCGCTCGTTCAGTCAGCTGCAGGCGGCAACCAGCTGCTCAGCCAATTCTCCGCTGCGTCCGCGGGCTGCTGTCCCATTCAGCGACGAAAAAGCCTCAGTCCCCCGGCCACGGGCTCGAGTCTGCAGGGTTTGGCCGGCCTGCAGATGCAGCAGGCCGAGCCCGTGATCGCTACCGGCCTACCCCTTTCCCGCAGTCCCGGGATAATGCAGGTATACCTATGATTTTATACCTACACAATGTGGCGCCTATATATGCAATGTAGCATAGTTCTCATAACGATATTCGCTCAACAGGTCAGCAATTACGAGTCGAGCTCGTGCGGCAGTCAGGGCACGACGCCGAGTCCCGGCAGCAATAGCGCGATGCCGAACGCACCCCAGAGTCCCACGATGGGTCTGCAGGCGACGACGCCGATACTGCTCGAGTCGCAGGTGCAGCGACTCGCCGAGGCGGCCGAAAGACTCGCGGCGACGCTGAGGCCGCTCAACCCGAAACCCCAAAGCGGCATCAAGAAGAAGATGTGCAAAAATTTGGAGATGGTCATGGCGATGCCGGACAGCGATCCCCGACGAATGGAGGAAATTCGGAAGTACGCCGCGATATACGGGCGCTTCGACTGCAAGAGAAAGCCGGAGAAGCCGCTGACGCTGCACGAGGTGTCGGTCAACGAGGCCGCCGCTCAGATCTGCAGATTCGTCCCGGCTCTTCTCACCAGGAGGGACGAGCTCTTTCCACTCGCGAGACGCGTCGTACGCGATTCCGGAAACTACTACACTAAGAGTTTGCTACACTCTTCGTAAGTAGCGATACACGTACAATAATATACATATATATTATGTAGTAAATTTATAAATTATATAGTTACAGTAACGCGCGTATAATGTGTATATAAGGCGATTTAAATATAATCTGTAGATGTTGATAATCGAGTCGCTATTAGTTCTAACGATTTGCCCAGAATGATGTCGTCGAGGGAGAACGGCGACGGTGAGCTGTCGGGTGGCGACGACTCGTCGCTGCTGGCGGCTCCGACGAGCGGCGATTCGGCCAAACGGCGGAAACTGGAGTTGCGCTGCGAGGACGATTCTGTTGCCGGCAACAGAGAGCATCCCGCTGAATCGGCCCAGCAGCAGGTTAGCACGCCGCCTCCGCAAAAGTAAAGCTGGGACACCGCTCTCACTCTCTGACGTAGTCACGTACACGCACATATATATGTCTACATGTATATTATAAAATAATTGATCGCTAATCGCAAGCGTGCATTGTTAATTGTAATACGGCACGTACTAACCAGCGGCTGACAGCCGCGCGCGCTGATGCTCCACTAATGGATACGTAAAAAAGGTCAAGTATGCTGGGTAGAAGCTTTGCTCTATATGTATAACCACGTGTGCAATATTGTTTCACTCTATGGAAATACTCGAAACGCATGCTTCTCTGTTTTGGACTTTTGATTGTTTTATCTGCATGAAACATTTACTACTAACGCCTGTCAAAATACCCACCTAAATACTATATTATGCACCAACACAGCTTAGTATATACTTCTATAAACATTTTTTTCTTTTCTTTTCCTTTTTCGATTTATCGTTCGATACCGTTTGTAGCAGATACGTCCCTGTTCTAGGCGGAAACTACACAGATCAATCGCACTGGCTATAGTCGAGGCTCTATAGCCACTGACTCGGATAGCAATTCAATACAGGTGCATCAAAATCGACATCGGAAGCGCCAGCGACGACGTCGACCTTCAAAAATTGGTCATAAATCAACGTCGAGGTAAGAAATTTTTACATCTCATGTTTTTCTATGATGTAGGTGAGGAAATTTTAAGCTTAGTCTTTGATTTTACAGTTTAGTTTGGCAAAGTTGCACTGACGGTAACAGTATAGTCCTCGACGGCGGGGTTGTCGATGGACTCGAAGACTCGGACGGTTGTTATTCGTCTTTTGACGACGATTGGGATGATTGCAATGACGACTGCGAAGACAACTTGGGCGCCGATTCGGACGATGCTGCCGACGACCTCTACAACGACCAAGATGTTTCGGGTTCAGCGCCTATGATACACGTAAGTTTTTGCTCAGCCAAAGTGATTCGCGTATATTGTTACCCAAACGCGATATATATTCGATTGTTGTAGGATGTACAAAATCGAGGCCCTGCAGAAGATGACGATGTATCCTGCATGATGGATAAAGAAAATGATTTTAATTTGAAGGTATTTATCATTATTTTTGAAGTGACTACTTTATGAATTCGCGAGAATTTGCAGACAATGAAGATAGAATTCCTATTAAGAAGAGACAGGTCAAATTCTTTTCCTTTCTCTCTAATGCTCGCATATACTATTACCAAGCAAAATGCATAAATTCTTTCTCTCCGATTTTAGTCGTTTTAACTAAATAGGACAAAGTATCGACATTTAGATATGATGATTTAATAACTTGATTGAATTTAAATTTTGGCAGAGGGATTTAACTATAACATATAATAGTAAAAGGTTTACATTTGAGCTCATAATAATTGTTAACTGAAATCTACACATAAACAAATTTCGATACCGCAAATAATTCAAGTTAATTAAAACATATTGGTTGTGTAATATCATAGGTCATTGCTTCATGCGGAGATAATATCATAGCAGTAGCAAATCCAGCTTTGATGAATCGCAATCAACCTACTTCAATAACAAAAGAACCTGCAATAAAGGAAGAAATTACGTTACGCGATAGAAGAGACTGAACAATAAAAATAAATTTGTTTTATACGTCCTAAGCCTGATTTGAAAATAAAATTTGATCACCTTAATTTAATCTGACATTTTATTGTATCTTTTAAATCAATCTAAGTATAAACAGAAGCAAATTGTAAATATACTTTTAGATAAAATGAAATTGTTTATTGTGCACATGAATCCTCAATTACCCGTTTTCTCCTACCACGACTTTTAACAATATAAATTTGTAAGTATATATTATAATTATGACTATGATTGGAACTAAAACTAAATATATTAATACTTCTGTTCTCTAAAAATTGCACTACGATACAAGTACCGAAAGTGTTGAGCATACATGCGATATAATGAGACGTTATTGGTATGTTAAATGAAAAAAACGTTTACAAATATGTTGATATTTACAAACTTTAGAGTACTTTAATTAATTACAAGTTTTATAAAAATTCTTAACTATAGTTTATATGCATGATTCAAAACCCAGGATTCCAGTCAGTCTCATCGGTTTTATCAACTAGCCTGTAGCAAATGATTTCATCTCCTTGCTTAAATTCAACTTTAGCATCGTCCAGTTTTATTCCGCACTCTAAGTTGGTTTTGACGCTTTCTACTTCTTCTTTCAAATGTCTTATAGAAGACGTCTTACCATCGTAAATAACTTCACCATTTCGAATGACCTTAAAAAAAGCTGATTTCTTGAATGATCCTTTCGTACAACGGCATCCTGCTACTTTGACTTTCTTCCGCTTTTCATTAATTTCAAACTCTTGTAAAATAATTCCCTTCCCTAGAAAAATTTTATTATAAATTGGACGGTTTAATCAAGTTTAAATTCAATATTTTTTCTATTTACCAATTTCTTCTTCTACTGTGACTAGTGGAAGACTATTGTTAATTTCCATTTTTAAGTCATCTATCAGTTTGTATATAACATTGTGATAACGAACCTTGACATTTTCTTTTCGAATCACTTCTGAAAGACTTTTTGGTATCTTAGTATTAAAGCAATATATAACGGCTAAAAAAGAAAAATATTTTATTTAATGTTTAATTCATTCTTTAAATTAGTAAGTTCATTAAATTTGTCTAGTACCGTTAAACGTTTTTGCCAGATCCAGATCAGTTTCTGTAACTTGTCCAACGCCATAGTGAACAATCGATAATCGACATCGCTTCTCATCACTATAAGTTTCAAGGACATCTAATATCGCTTCAACAGAACCTAGTACATCACCTTTAATAATTACGCTGACCCTTGGGAAAGTATCCTCAACA
The DNA here is from genome assembly GCA_020010945.3 of Muscidifurax raptorellus. Lineage (NCBI taxonomy): Eukaryota > Metazoa > Arthropoda > Insecta > Hymenoptera > Pteromalidae > Muscidifurax > Muscidifurax raptorellus. Next base: position 12,883,773 of record CM052080.1, read on the forward strand.
TTCTCTTTCTGCCTTGGGCCCTCTCTTTTCAATTTTTTATATCCTAATAAACGTTTCTTTTGAACTATTTTTTCATATTCCTGAAATAAAAATATTATCAATTCGTTTGAGATCATTCCAAGGTACGTGAAAAATAAAAACTTGTTTACAATCAGATGCTGTTCATGTTTTTCGTCAGCGACTATTTTTTGTTCTAAGGATTTAGATTCACCAATTTTTGCATGTCTGTACTTCATAACCAAGTGAGCCTTTCTTTCACTTTCGACTTCTAAAATTTCGTCGCCAGCTATTGGTAAATCGCGCCAACCGATAATTTGTACAGCATCTGAGAGTCCAGCCTGAGAAATAATTGATCCAGAATGGTCAAACATAGATCGAACTTTAGCCCATGCTAATCCACAAACTAAAAAAATGTTCTTAAATAAAAAGAAAATTCCCAGAAGTTTTAATGTTTTTAAACAGTTATTAGAGTCTTGCCTAAAACATCTCCTTTTCTCAGAGTTCCCCGCTGAATTAGGGCGGTTGCGAGTTTTCCTCGATGAACATCGGAAGTTGATTCTATAACCACACCTTCGACCGGACCTTTTGGATCTCCTTTTAAAGACATAATCTCAGCTTGTGCTAATACTGCATCCATTAACTGATCTAGATTCGTTCCTTTTAAAGCAGATATATTAACGCTTTGAACGTCACCCCCAAGATCTTCAACATGAATGCCATGCTCAGCTAACATTTGATGTGTTCTTTGCTAAACATAAAGAAAATAAATAAATGTTTGAAGAAATATTAAATCAATAAAATTATTTAGATAGAGCTTATACAATGTCCACGTTTGGTTTATCTATTTTATTCACAGCAACTATTATTGGAACATTAGCACTTTTTGCCATATTTATACTTTGTATGGTCTGCTCCATGACTCCATCATCAGCTGCCACAACAAGAATAACAATATCGGTTACATTTGCCCCTCTTGCTCTCATTGTACTAAAAGCAGCATGACCAGGAGTATCCAGAAAAGTAATTTTTGCACCGTTTTCTAAAGTTACTGTAAAGCAAAGAAAAGATAATGAGATTGATTATTGAATGTAATTTTTATTGAATTTAATAGCGAAAATGGAAAATGTTATATCAGAATAGAAATTGGATGCAATTATACATAAATTATTATATTACCATTAAACGCTCCAATATGTTGGGTAATTCCTCCAAATTCTGAATCTACAATTGACGAATGCCTCAAAGAATCTAACAATGTAGTTTTTCCATGATCAACATGTCCCATTATTGTAATCACTGGATGTCTACTTACAAGATCGGCTGGATTTGGTGGAGGACTAGAAATTATAGTTAGTCGGAAATTAAGAAAGAGTAACTTTTAGTTAACTATTGTTATTACATCAATAAGAAAGAACTGTTACGCTTTCACTGCATCGCAACCTTCATCATCATTTACACTGTCTTTTTCATTGGGTCGAGCAACAATTTTCATTTTTGCTCCTAGCTTTTTAACAGTTTCATACAAGATGGTCAAATCACCAAAGATAGATTTACTATCATAAACATTTTGGTTATCCACGAAAAATAGTGCATCTAAGATCTCATCAATAGGTCTACCTGCTGATGCAGCCAATTCTTTTACTGTCATATTTCTCCATACAATAATAAGTTCACTATGTTTTTTTGGTTTCGGATTAAGTAATTCCAGTTCCTTCAATTTTTGCAACTGTTTAGGACAGATAATATAACTTTGTTAATCTAATGGTTTTTTATTTGTGTGCATAATTTTAAAAATATGTGTATAATTCTACTTTTTTCCTTTCTTCTGCAGTTTTTCTTTTTTTCCAAAGAACAGGTGTACTGTGATAGTGATTGCATTGCAAACATGTTGTGTCAAGAAGAGCGACAGTCAATTTAGCATTGCAATCATTGGCAAATTTATCACGAAGAAGAGTTTTTGAAATACTGAAACCGGCAATAAGTCATAATAATTATTTGAGAAATAAAATAAATACATTGTGGTTATGATAGTACATTTTGAGGTTATGATTTATCTTTCAAAGAATGAATGTGACAAGTTTTCAACCAATGTTTAACCGATGGCTTAAATATATTAGCATTAGGATACATATGTATTTTCATTAACTAATCGATATGACACGAGATATTTACCTTCGTTTTAAACACGTTCTGATCAACAATGTAGCCATCTTTTGGACTGACACAAAACATATCGCATCAGGGTGAATTCACAATTCGCATTTGCGAGCGTTCCTCAAAGTGATTCGCGCGGGTTTCCTATCGAAATACCTATATATGTAGCGAGTGCAGAGGCAATGAACAATATCAAATTTCTTTGTTTATTAATTGGTTATTTGGGTAAAGTAATCAAATTATAGGATCGTGAAATTAAATTAAAATATTGAAAATAATAACCGATAATCAATCAAATCTTTGATAATTTACAAATCTATACGATTTGTTTTAATTAAGGGAAAAATAAAGAAAAAACAAATAATAGAAATAGTTTAAAATTTATAAACATACAGACCTACAAGTAAAATAATTTGAATATATTGGTTAAAAAATTACAACTCGACCCTAGTGGATATTAGTGATAGTTTGTTCTTCAATAGTGCAGGAAAAATGCGCTAAAAACGTTAGAAATCTTCAAAACGCTAATTTATAAAAATTATATAGATGTTCATCAGAGCAGTATTGAGCGCCATAGATTCACGTTGACTTCGCGAGTTGGGTTTGCAAATTATAAATACTATATTTCATTGCATTTATATGGTTATGCTCCTTGAAATATTAAATATAATATTTGATAAAATAATAAGCTAACTGTTTTTTATCGAAATTCTATTATTGCATATGTTAATATACCTCAGTATGCGATAATAGAATTTCAACGAAACAATTTTTTTCAATTAGACATTTAATTAGAATTTTTAATTAGCATACCTTGTTTTATTATATATTTTAACTTTGTATCATTCAGAAAATTGTTCTATATCGATACATATCATAGAAGAACTCTTTTTTGTTGTAAATTTGCGCTTTACAATACAAGAAATTCAAACGCACCTGTAAATAGGCAACCTGTGGCATTTCACTGAAACGACGGTGGCCTACACATCAATTTTAATGATAACGCTAATAATATTTATTCATATTTTTTCTGATAAGAATAAAAAAAGGGGAGGTAGTCGGATACTTCGGGCCTAAAAATGCGATCATTGTAATTTTAGAAACACGCTCACCGGGTCAAGTTTTTTACGTTTGTTAAGTCATATAAAATGTAAAGACAAGGATAGCTAGTCGAAACCATTGTGAGATCACCAAAAACAGCCTTACATATTACTAGTTGAATTAATAACCTGGCTGAGCAAACCTATTTCCTCTATAATTTTAATCAATAGCTGAAACCGGGAGCTTTAATTTAAAATCGCATGTCTATACAATTCGGCTTATACCTTTTCCTCGGAAACACCTGATTGCTTCGAATAATATTCGCACAGATGATGCGCTCACGTATATAACAAAGAGTCGCGAAGGAGCCTCTCTCGAACCTCGCCGTGTCGTCCTCCGCTCTTTCTTTTTCCTCCTACTCTTCATCTTACTCCTCCTGCTGAATATGTATGTACATTCATATTTTCGCTTCGTATACGCACACATACACCGCAGCGGGAAAAGATGAGGAGCAAGACTCGCAGCTCGAGGAGAAAAAAAAGGAACGGCGGCGGTCGCGGCGAGAATAAGTACGTATATATATATGCTTTCGTCGATTATATGCACCTCTCGTCGCTCGTTTTCCGCGCATGTATATGGATGTCCCCGCTCATGAGAGACTATACGCTAGGGGGAAGAAAACGAGATGGGTTATTCCTTTTGCATTCGCGGTGTGTGTATACATTATAATCTCCGCGTTCCTCGACCTTTTTCAGCCCCGCGAAATGAAGCGCTTGCGCACGCATCATGATGTGTTAATTACGGAACGTTGTGTTTTGCGCTATATAGGAATTGAACTGTAATATAATAGCTCGATTTAGAAAATTTACTTGTAAGCTTACTCAAATGGCGGAGCGAATTAAAATACACTTTTTATCATATACATACAAAATATAGAAGTCATAAGTTGCGTGAGTATATAATATAATATATATATATATATATATATACCTATTATAGAGGTAACGTCGCAAAACATTTTTCATTGTCTTAGAAAAATTTGACGCATCGCGCACAAAGAGCAAGATCGAGGCGCCTGTCGTCGAAATCCTACGCGTTTCCGCATACTATACGGAATTTCTTTTTCCTACCGCGAGCAGTCGTGTCGCCGTTTAATCAAACACAACATACGCGCGATTTCCGGCTCGCGCTCAGTTCTTAATACATGTACATACACTGAGTTAAATGACAACATTTGCAATAAAAGGTAAAAATAACTTAGTTTTGTAAAAAATTAAAATTTTTTATGACTCGCCGTACATAAACCTCGATTGTGCGTAAAATCGAGGTTTATGTACTCAATACTGTATCGTAAGATACTAGGAGGATAAAGGAATTTCACACTCGTGGGGACTTACTTTACAGCACTAGTATCGTAATATACCATTATATTTGCTATATTTTCTAACTCAGATAACTTTTTTACTTGCACATGTAGCCTAATTCTTTGTTATAACAATTTCATTTCTAAATTGAAGCTCATGCGTTTCACTTTAATTCTTAGAATAATATATGAACATTTTGCTCGCACCCCTATATCTAAAAGTGTACGTCCTCTATAATAGGTGTGCCCGTTGCCGTGTGGCTCTTCCTCGAGAAATTTCAGAATCTCCGCACGGAGAGACTTCGGTCCTTTCCCTCTTCCCCCCCCCCCTCTCTCTCTCTTGATGGAATTCGGTTCTGGAATATTTGTCGAGTCCCTTCTTCTGGGAAGAGTCGCGCAAGTCTCGAAAGAGAATAGGTTCGCTCTTTTTGCGTTGCTCTCAAGAGTTGCTTGTTCCGCTTATGTATGTGTGTGTGCAGCGTGTATATATATATATATATATATATGTGTGTGTGTGTGTGTGCAGTCTCCCCCTCGCTGTGCTTTTTGTTTCCATTCCACTCCATTTTACCCTACGACTATGATGCAGTGTGTTATGTATATATATAGCCACGTGACGCGCATGATGCAAAAAGCTGGCGCTTTTGAAGAAATTATAGTACACGCTTTTTTTCTTATGGCACCGGTGACTGAACTATAGTTATATATATATAAGAGATCATTTTCGTCCAGATTCGACGGAATCTCGTATAATACAATAAAAAACGCGAGTCTGACTGTACCAAGAATGCATCTACTTATAATGTATTCGTCAATTTTCCGGGAATTCGACGGTCAGCACAATTATATTTCTCGGCAAGATTACCATAACACGCGCGTGTGAGCGTCTAAGTATATGGTCACGTATTCGTACTTGCGCAGAGAAAAGCCCGCAAGCGTCGCTGCATATATAAATATGTACACTTTCGGTAAAACTTTAGTAGCTTGACTTTGCACTGCAGGATCCATAAAGCTTCTCCCTCGCGCTACATACACGCACACACATTATACATATACAGGACTGTGGAATAACGCAGCATCGGGAGATAGCGTCGCGGGCGACTTGCGCATGCGGAAATAAGGTATAGACGCGAGAAAGAGAGGATGCGCGCAGTGCGATCTCGTAGGGAGGGGTAATTAATGAACTCTTTCGTGAAAGAGAGGCTCAGCTGGCCGAGAGCGAACAATGCGTTTCCTCATTCGCGCTAGTGCGACCGTTACCACCGGGAAATAGCTTCCATTCTCCACGAGCCATCGCGTCTCTTTTGAGCGGGGAGTGCTTAATATATATATACATATACTGCAGTGCATACGGGGGAGAGACTGATGCGTCCTTTGAAATTGATTTTACTTGTGTGTGCGTGCGCGTGTGTTCTTATGTGGGATTATTGATCACCCAAGTGTGGATCAGCTATGCGAGATTTTTTCGCGTTAATTGTGCGTGGGTATACGTCGGATGATGCGCGCATGCAGAGAAGATTTGTGTCTTTTGTATGCATAATACGCGCGGGTTTGCAGCGAAGAGCCGGAAGATTTCTATGGCGCTATTTTTCCTATTTTTCCTCCCCCGTATACCGATCCGCGCGGGGGATATATCGCGAGAGACGGTCACAGGATGCACAATCAATCTTGCTGATTTTACGTTCATCAGAGGACGAAAGCAGTATTATCGCGCTAAATTGAAATAAAAATGATTCGCTGGCTGCATCGCCAGAAGCTCTCGCGTGTCTATAACCTAATATAAGTATATTACACACACATATACAACAGCGAGCATGCTCCGGAATCCGCGTGCAGAGGGCAAAAACGCTGAAGAGGTCGCGCGCGAGTATAGGCTGATCCGTAATAGAGTGCGCGCGCGTAACGCGATTACTTACAGTGGGCGCGGGCGCGAAGTATGATTAACGAGCAGGCTGCTGCTGTCCCATCCCGCGCGCTCGTATATATACTCGCGTATAATAACGAACATCACGCGGGGCATATATGCGTTTAACGGTACCACAGCGGCATCGCGTATTTATATACACGCGCGACTCTATGGGAGTGTGCGGTGTCTCTCTCTCCCCTTTCAAGCCGGTCCTCTCGTGTAATAGCTAGCTCGCGTGTATAATACCGACGCATTGTGCACCGGTGGGAGAGAGAGAGAGAGAGTATATGGAGAGTGCAGGATGCTGTGTAGTGTGTTTTTGCTCAGGGGTTATGTATCGCGACTTCTGAGTGCTTTTGCGGTTTCAGACTACATGCGAGGTATCGCTGCTGGCGGGACAGTTGATCTCTTGATCTTCGCATGGGTGGTGTTGGCTCTGTTGCTGCTGATGCTGATGCTGGTGAATCAACTTTTTTGCGTTGGGGGTGTACCGGATGGAATTTCCCCTGTAAATTAACGCTCGTTTCGTGCTGATTCATCTTTTATTTTTCTTCTGTCTACGTATAATGTGCATACACACACACACATATATATATATATATATATGCATAACTGTAAAACAATTATTGTTTTATATTCATTGGGAAATTTTCTATCGTTCGAGCACCTCTATAGTATATTCAGTATATATTCAACTAGAGAATGAATTTCAGTTGTATTGCGCAATGTATAAAGGTAAAAAGCCAAAAGTTACAAATATCAGAATGAGGAATAACTATTTTTCTATTGCTTTTATTCTACTATTATGAAACTGTTCCCTTGCGCTTCTATACTAAGCATTATTTATTAAACAATCTGTATTTCGTCGCTTAAAACGAGTTCCCCAGTTCAGATTTTTTTTAACTCGGCTACTCTTCGTAGAAAATCTGGACTGAGCTACTCTTTGTAGAGCGACGATTTTATGTTCATTTAACCGAATAATGCTACTTTGGATCTGATTTACCAATTGCTGCAGATTTATATTACATACTCGCTGACACGTGTGATTCGCGTAACATTTATATCTTCTACGGCGGCTTTGAAAAGTGTAGCGGATATAATCGCGTAATATAGTAGCTTCAAGCAATTTTTAAGTTGATTCTCGTAAGGCACGAATTAAAATTGTTCTTTTATATAACAAACAATTTTATTGCACTTTATTCCGATTCGAGTAAGGATTATGTCAATTATAGGATCATCATATATGTAGGACGAGCCTGAGCTAATTTAGCTTCTGCATAATTAACTTTGATGAACTAAATTTAAATTGAAAGTTATTCAGAGTTTTTTTCACACTTCGACGAGTTAACGAGGAGTCGCCAAACCACAGAGCAAAATCTTGATGATATTGCACTTCTATAACTTTCCAAAATTGAGAAAAACTGGTCTAAGATTATTTATTGAGAAAAGAGAAGAATAAACGATGGTAATGCGTTAAGAAGACACCCCTTACACTTTCGAGCTTATCGCCCTGTACTGCATGCCCCGTATGCACAAACAAAGTTGAGCAAAAAAGCTGGATTTTGACTCTTGACTTGCGCGAGCTGCTGTAAGGAGGAAATTAATTTTACCGTTATACATTTCAAGTTTCTTCGACCGGCTGCTATCTTCAGGAACTGCCGTATGTCTGTGGCCGTATATACGTATAAAAAGTGGCAACAATGACCGCATGAATTAGGTTTTGCTCGACGACTGCCTCGGTTTTTGCGCGAAGCCGCTCACTCGAGCTCTCTCCCTCTTTCTCGCTTGCAAAAAGGCGGGAAAAGTGCGTTTAATTGTACTTTATCGCTACTGGATGAATAACTCGCCGCGAGGATTTTCTCTTCTAAACACTATATACGATCGCGCGGGAGATTAGTTATTTCGTAAACTGAAGCGAGCTTATAGGAAGGGCGAGAGAGAGGCTGCTCTACGAAATGTATGATTGTAATGTATATAAGCTACTATCCCGCGGCTTCATAATAAACATGCTGGATGTAGACGTCAGTCTGCGTTGTTGCTGATAATTGGAGTCGGCTTGGCTCACGAATATACAGAGAAAGAAGTATGCCGCGTGCTTATAGCGGTGTGTGAGAGCACGCGGAATTAGTGGTAGCATGGCGCCAAAATTTAAAGTAATTCTTGGTGTAATTTATTATATGAATAGACGAACAATAGGTGCAAATGCAATATTACGCCCAGTATGAGCATACATTATAGCCTAACAGCAATTCACTTCTTGTCAAAGGGACCTTTCAAGTTCTGAGGCCCTGTGCGGTTATATCATTCACTTATTGATAATTTAGCCAATAAGAATAAACAAAACCGCAAATTTTCACTTTCTCGAACATTATTTTGTCATTGCTAATCTTTTTTCTTCGTACGTCTCGCGAATTGACGCACGGAGCCTTTAGCGAACACGCATTCTTGAATTTTTATATAATAGTCGAAATCAATGAACAATCAATTCGCAAAGTATCCCACTTATAGAAAGAACTTTCAAAGCACCGGTCCAGCACACAATGGCGCACACACGAAAACATACGCACACGTACCGCATCAGCCTGTCTCAACATACCTTATATATACACACGCGCGAATGAGAAAGAGAGAGAGAGAGAGAGAGGTATTTGCATTAGAAGCCGGCGGGGCGCGCGTGGCACGCGGAATCGATTACAGATTGTGATCGATGGCGCTATCGATGGGCCTCCGAAGAATGGCGAGCTCAGGAACGGGCTAATTCGCGAGCAGCTGACCTTTGCGACGCGCGGTTCAAGGTTATCTTCATCTCTCAAGCGCCACCGCTCATTACAAATTCTTCGAGCGCACAGCTGTCGGGGGATGATCCTTCCGCGACTACGTATATGTGGCTCTTTTTCTCAGAGAAAATAGAGTTTTGTCATAATTATCCTATATACAGAAATCGATCTCGCATGTACGTACTCGCGGCTTCCTCGAATACGCTGCGCACCGTCGAAATTCGCGCGGAGCACTTAGAACGAGGTTTACGCGTATATAGCGTCGTAAAAGCGCTCTGCTATAGTATTGAAACGGACAGGGAAATCGCGCGCGCGCACTGGAGCTATAGTGTGTATGCGTGTGCCTTATTATCCCTAGGGAAAAGTTGCGACTTTACGACGGCGCCGAAGTCTGCAATTAAATGAATTTATGCCCCGGCTTTATATATGCATCCGACGACGACTGACGCGCCGCTTATTATTAGCGAAGCATTTTTGCGCGCTGCAGAGCTGCAATTGTCGAGGGGGGGCCAAGATGGAAAGTGCTCGCTGCGAACACACGCCAGCGGAGAAGATTGTAAAACGCGAACGGTCTTTTTTCTCCCTTTTCGAAAGGCAGCATATATTTTTGGCTGATTCCTTAATCTCGAATGTATATATAAATATATATTACGCCTTTGAATACATAATTAAGGCTTATCTTTCGGGCTGTCACTACGCATATCGGCAGAGTTTTTATTGCGCCTCTCGCGCTGTATACATCGGTGCTTTCTATAAATAAAGCGCAATATAAAGTCGTGTCGTTCGATTTTTCGCGCAGCCGAGTGGCGCGCACGAACCGGATCGAGTCTTGGTCGTCATTTAACGGTCGGTATTTCATTTATTGTCCCTTCGGAAGGGAAGCTTCTCTTGTATTCTTATTGTCCGTTGTCTTATGTATATACCTACGTCCTCCTCGGAGTTTCTCGTTCCGACCGATAGTGCAGTGTATCGCCGCCACCACTTAATAGTCCGCGCTGCTCCATCAATCTCCGCGATAATTGTAGCTCGCATAATGACAGAAACCATTAGCATTATACCCTGAGCTCCTCTCTTTCGCTCTTCTATACTTTATCCTTCGACTGGTGGTCGGCCTTTAGCCCCGAGAACCAATGCAGCTACTTATAATACATACCAGCTCGCACAGCTGAGGCAAGGAAAGTCGTGAAACAGTATTATATATAATATATAGATATATGTCAATTGAAGAATCTTGACCGAACTCTGTATATCTATATTCGATGGAAAACGAATGTTGCTTTCCCAGAGGAAATAAAAAAGTCGGCCATTAGTTAAACAAAAGCTAATTGAATAAACAGACGTTTGCCTTTCGAGAGAATGAATAATCAAAAAATCTCTGCAAAACTCGTTCCCGCTCGCTCCATTATGCCGTGTATACAGCTGCTCGAATCTCCGGCACGCATGATGAAACGACGAGCTCGAGGTGTGTCACATTATAATGTTTGCTCTACGCGCGTCCCCGATAGTATACTCTATATTTTTTTTTTTTGCACGACCTAATGAATGATAACTGTCGATTCTATTAAAAAGACTTTCTCGCATATATACTTCATATATTATGCGGTCGCGACTTTTCATCGCCTCGCGTTGCATTAGGAAATTTCTATTTTTTTCTTGCACGCGTATAGAGAGAGAGAGAGAGAGAAAGAGATGTATACACTCTGCGATGTTGTATACCGTCGCTTGCGCAGGCGGGATGAGAAATGACGAGCAGCCAACGGCGGGGGGTTAGACGGCGAAGAATTAGCGCCGGATTGATTTATTTGCGAGTAATTGATAAATGCGCTCTTGCTAAGATGCATATGCGCTCCCTCGCATGTCGCGCGATATATATATATATATATATATATATATATATATATATATATATATATATATATATAGAGAGAGAGAGAGAGAGAGAGAGAGAGAGAGAGAGAGAGAGAAAGAGAGAGAACGTTATGCAAAGTTCACGCAAAGCTACAAGTATATAGATTTTGCTTTTTTACACAAAAAGGCTGTAACAGCGCGTTCATTTCGTTTTTTATGGCGTTGACGCTGCGGGGTTACAGTGCGTGATGGATCAGTATATATACCGTTAACTGGGTGCACAGAGGTGTTCGAAAGCCATATATTATACGATTCAATTTGTGAATTATAGATAATTGTTATTTTTCTCGCATGGACAATATCTTGAAGAAGCCACGCGGTCATGTGCAGTATACTTAGCTCTCCACCCCACACAAGTCAGCCTCTCTTTCTCTCTCGTGTCCAATAAATTCATAACCGCGCATCCGCGCTCAATCTCCGATGGCCAATGCGCATCCTCGGCGGCGGAGAAACAGCGCAGAGAGTAGCGTATATACACGATCGCACAAGCCGCACACAATGTTACCGTCAATCAATGCTCGCGCGAGATGAGCGTCCCTCTCGTCGGTACTTCCGGAGCCGTGACTCGCGCGGGGGTATATACGTGTATATATATATATATATATATATATATATGTATATGGGAGGCCCGTAATCAGGACCGCGCTTATTTGTAATTAGCTGCCGCACTCGTATTATACTCGCCGAAAGGACGATGGGATCGATGACGATGCGCGCGGCTAATGGGGGATTGCTCCAGCGAAAAGCACATTTTCATCAGCAACGAGCTTTTTGTAATCGCAGGAGGGCTGGCATTTTTTCTCTCTGTCTCTCTCTCCTCGATAATTTTCAATTGCCTGTATTATATATACGATAAGAATTCGCGATAAGTACCCCTGCGGTATTTCCCCCGTCGCCTGTTATTATTATTTCAGGGCGACTTATTCCTATATATTTATATAAACGAGGAAAATTATAAATCTTTTCTGCGTTTAATATACCTTTCACACAGTAGGGTGATCGGTGAATCAGTTTGTTTTTTTTTCATCGCCTGTAAATGATCGCGGGAAGAGCTATTAATTATAGTCGATAGCGTGCTGATACGTGCGTTATGTACGATACATATAATGACAACGGCTTCTTATGCACGGGGATGGTAGAGGATGCGCGAATGCGTCCTTCCGTTACCGCAGAGCCGTATGTAGTTTATTAAAGACAAAATGGCTTTTTAATGGAGGAAGCTGCGCGTCGGTTATTTTCAATGAACGCGCGTGCGCAGATTTTTTTACAAGTCGACATATTGCTGGATGGTCCGATTGCTTAGGGATCGAGATGTGTATGATTAAGTTAAGCCCGATGATTAAGTTGTGAGAGTTATATAGGTAATATTTCAAAATCCTCACCATATACTTATGAGCTATAGTGTTATATATACTCTTTGCTTTACGGCATCGACTGCGTACGCGTCGCGTAGATATATACATATAGTAAGACCAAAGCATCCGCACTGCATACACATAATATTACACAGCCGGTACGATCACATCGCGAGCTTTCTCACGTCTCACCGGGTTACATGCTGCGCCGCGGCGGCGTCGTCATCTATAGCGGTATACCTACGCCGGATGACACACTTTGATCTCCGATCATTAAGAGCTTTTTGCTGCACCGGCGCTCTATACTTATATATACGTCGACAAATCGCATTGTCCGCTTGACTTTTCCGACGTGTCTTCTATGTAACATATAGTATAGTCATATAGATACCGGTTATATGAAACGCCAAGTATGCGTTATGTGCACATATATAGCTACCGGTGTTACATCGTATAGTTTCCTTGCGGTGCATTAAAATGCGTGCGCGATTGATGCGCTGCCGTATAGTATATATAGATAGCGGTGAATGCTTTTTTTGCGTGCGCGCGCGCGCGCGCGCGCGAAGGAGGAGGTGTGTATAATCGACGAGGCTTTTTTCATCGAATCAATTACGAGGAATGACATTCCTTGCGAGCGGTGTATATGATATAGCTTGTATATAGTAATGAACTGTTTAGAGCTGACACGATCTATACATAAACGAGACACTTGGAAAAAGTTGTTGGCCGCGCGCAAGATCGATGTATGAATCGAATCCATCTATATAAGTATGTATATATATATATACTTGCGCGTATAATCGTCGCATGAATCTACGACGCTGACCCTCGAGAGCCGAGTGTGCGTATAAAAATCATCCGGTCGAGCACATACACACACGTAGCGTATACGGGAGTGGGAGGAATAGCAGCTAGCGCGTTATCGGTATATTTATTTACCACACGGGGAACCGTTACGCGCGTCGCTCCGTGGCAACGGATATAAGTCCCGCGCTCGAGCTTGCGCGAAAAACCGGCCCTTAATTATGTCGTTTGCGTGGACTGCGTCTCCTTATACGGCGCTCATAGATATCTTGATTATCCCAGAGTTACACTGTCGGGGCTGCAGTACGTACGGTATATATACACGTGTGAGCTTGATGGCATTCGCGTTATTTTTCAGCGCCTCTGTTGCAGACTCTACGCCGAGAGTTTTTTTCGAAGACATATATATATATAGGACGAGAGAATAAGTAATAATGAATTTATTATGGTAAAATCACGTAAAAGCATATCGGAGCAGACAATGAAAGGAACGTATTAAACTGTGGCGAGATGATGACCAACAGTTCATGCTGCAGCTCGGCGACGTGACCTTTTGCTTTCGAAATAATGACTCACGCGCACGCACGAAATTCCGATATGCTTTTCAGCGTTGGGAAGAATGATTGTGCCTACGTGCGGGAGAGCTGAATATACATGCGTTATATTATTAACACCGAGGGCAGCTTCGCGCGGTAAAAAGGGTCTTGTTTACACGCTACACACCTTTGCCGCGTACACCGTCGCTTTTCTATACAGTTAGAACCAACAGAGTACGACAATGAGAAAGAATCTATAACCTTCTTATTGCAATACTTTAAAAAAATATTTTTTATATATCCTTGCAAATACGCATATTTATATTGTATATTCAAGCGACAAAGCACGTAAATCGATGGCAAAACAACACTGTCGAGTACCGTTCACTTCAAAAAGTCAACTTAGCTTTCGGTCGCGACAACGGAATTTTTCATTCCACACGCGAGTGAGCGATTATTCATCGTCGCGCGGCGAATATGGCATATCTGAAGAGACTTTCCTTTCTTTCTGGCGAACTGCGCTAGCGGACGTAGACCCCTCTGACGTCCACGTCATTTTTTAACGGTGCCCGAGAGCGCGAATGCGAGTGTTTATGTTCCGGAGGCGGAGGCGGTGGCGGGAGAGGGGGGGGGGGGTCGAGTGCGTTTTTTAATTTTAACGAGGCAGATTTCTCTCGCCTGACGGAAAACAGCGCTCGGATATATATATAAAAGCTGCGCGCGAGAGGATGAACTTCGAGAGAATTTATGGAGGTAACTCGTTAGCGGGCTGCTTATTTTATTGCGTATATATTATATACAGGCTTTGAAGAAATGCTTAATTTTAAGAAAACACAGTCCATTGGCTGAAGAAGATAAAAAAAGGAGATTTTTTTATCTGATTTCTAATCAAAGTTCTTGATGGTTGCTTATGCAAAAGCAGGAAGAGCGAGGAGAAAGAACGATAATAATTTAATAACTCAAAGAATGATGAGCAGGTTCGCTGGTCCGACATAAATTATTGTTCAACCCCGGAGTAGTGGACAGGTCGATGCTTCGGGTAAATTTATGACGACGCTCCGGGCAGTCGCTTCAATATAATTTAATTTAGACTGCACATATAAAGAGTTGGAATTTGTGGAGGCTTAAAAAATGATGCGAATAGCCTAATGACAAGATTATTGCCTAGAGCTATCATGACAATCGCACTCAGAATTTACGCCATAGAAAAAAATATTGTTCGCTTGAAGATGAAGATTATTGCGTGTATATATGATATAAAGAAACATTATAGAATTTGCATCCCACATTATATCGACGAGTTTATGAAGCTCCACGCCGCCATAACAGCTCATCTCCGCATAAACATGTTTTCGCGCGTGATGATCCGCGCAGCGAAATGACAAAGGCTTTGCAGAGCCGCGCACAGCGAGAATCGCGTGTGCGAGCGGTATCGTGAGATAGGCTAGCCGGTGTATAGGTAGCAGCCGCCCGCGGCCCAAAGCAACGGGAGATTCGCCTCTCGAAAATCATCGCTATATGGTCCGCTCTCGCGACTATACGCGACCTTTGCCTCCGCGAGAATCGAGGCGCTCTGTTATTCACCCCGGGCTAAACCGCGATGCGGCTTTTTTGCACGAGTACCGCGCTAATCAATGGAAATTGCGCACGATCTCATGTTTAGGTTCCTTGCATCCTCGTCCGTCTGTGTCCGCGCGCGCGCGCGCGTGTGTGTGGAAAAGTTCGTGGATTTTAAGTACTGTTATGTGCCGCTGTGCCGCCGCGAGGAGTCGTGCGTGGGTTATTAATGTGGACGAGAACAATAATAAGTTGTTCCTGCTCGAGTTTGGAGATTGAATGGGAAACGAGAGGCGGTATACAGGTGAGTGAGTTATGCTTCAACGAGATTATGGAAATCTATGCCGTAGGAACTTCGTATGCAAGGTTGTCGTGATTTTCATGGTGAATGCTCTTGTTTTCTTTTGTAATATTGTCGCTCCTAACGTAGCACAGTTCAATAGTTGCGGTGAAGAGTAGACCAGTTCAGATTTTCTGAACCTATAGGTTTGGTAATTAATTTAATGGCATAATTAGGAAATACATTAGAAATCCTAGAATTAATACCGCATAATTTTTACGTCGAAACGCCAGGATCTCAGATTCGTCACTAATACAAGCTTTCTCATATACAAACTTAATTCATCAGCTGCAAGCGTGAGGCGAGCCATCGTTGCGTTCACACGTACACCTATATGTATATTCACATAATATAAGTCCCCGCTCAGTTATTTTCGCGCGCATAATTCACAAAATCCCAGGCGGCAGCAGCAGCGGATTATCGTCCCGTGGAAAGTGGAATATATATATACAGCGCTTGCAGAGAAGCCGCTTGCGCTGCGCGCGGTATTACCAGCAAATCGTGACATTTCTCGTTGCGCGCGCTCTCTCGCGAAACCGGCCTCCGGTGAATATCCCACGTCGTCGCGCGGAAAACGACGGCGAGACGCTTCGGGAGAGCGCGGGGAGACTTTTACTTGTATACTCTCTCGAATCTAGAAAAGACGTAACCGCGCAACGTTGCGCGCATGCATGCATTTATGGGAATGTCAGATAAGCTTTCGAGTCAGAGGGAGAGACATAGAAGACTGTTGCGCAACGCCGAGTCGCGAGAGCTGCTGCACATCAGGGTTATATTTTGGTTCGGATTTTATACCTGTACTATACTACTGCTCGATCTGCCCATGTGTGTATCAAGTATATAGAGAGGAGAGTTAGTTGCGCAACTATACGAGATGCTGCACGCGGGCGCAGGAATATGTGCGCCAGGGATTTCGGGAATATATTATTGTAAATCTGACTTTGCGATTATCAGAAATATGAAAATACACGTGTTTGGGAAATTTTTTCACACTTGATTATAAGCTACGGAAGTATTTATTCAAATACCTTGATGGGTTGAAGCTTCACCATCCTGAAGAAATATTGTTATTTTATGATGCATCCTCCAATTGCAAAATCTGCTATACAAGAGCCAAGCTGGACATTTTCCATCTCAGAGCATTGCATCCTTTTGATAAATTAGTATAGTGCCAATGGCCATCTTAATGCGAGCTGCAAAGAATTGCATTAATAATGATTACTATTACATTATTCTTTCTGAATTGTACACACATTTGTATTACGACAATCAAAAATAGCAAGAAGGGTTCTGTATATATAATGCAGTGCATTTTCGAATACATTTCTCTATGATAATTTTAGGTAACCAAAATAGTAGAGAACATTTACTCAGTATAATATAGCTAGCTATAGCTGTTTTAAGTGTAGCGTTTTATTGGCTGGAAAGTGACGTCGATTCAAGCCCAAATTAATCTAGAATATGAATTATAAATAAAAAAATGGTATTCACAATAATAAACTGATAACAGATTTCAAACAACTACGATGACTATAATGACTACGTATTATTCCTCGTAAACAATAAATTGCTTCTGTATATACCCAATAACCGCGAGTACGTATTTCTCACTATATATATACATAGCATCGTCCTTCTTAAGCTATAGAGCGGAAAGCCCATAAGACAAAACAAACCAACAACAGCCTTTAAATCTCGCTCCTCGCTCGCGTGTAATCGTTACTTTCTGTCGACTGCATATCTTTCCCTCCCCCTCTCTTTCCACATGCATAGCGAAGAAACAATGAGTTGGGCTATCGCGCGCTTGCCTTCCCAGCGTTAATCAAAGCTCTCCGCACACTATAGCTCTCGGCTCGCGTCCTTTGTAATTAAAATCGTGCGTAGGCGATCATACGCAAGGTGGAATCCGACTTGTAACGATCAAGGAGTGCATGCAAGGAATACGAAGTACCATGTATATATATATACTTGTTTATACATACCTATATACAACACGCAATGCGTCCTCTCATGCGTGTCTAATCTAGGCTCGGCGAACGCTTAAGCAATCAGGATGCATTTGTCGATATATGCATACGGTCTGTCGATCGGTGCACTTATATTTCTGCGAGCAGCGAAATTGCTGATCCCTCTCGATCTTTCCTTTTGTTTTTTCTTCTTCGTTTTCCTGTTGTTCGGTATACGTGCCGGCTACTTTGCTTATCAGCCGTGGAATTATGTCATTTAGTGTTTTTTTTTATTTTATCCCTCGCATTGCAGTATACGCACGTTTCTCTCATGTATAATTGCATAATATATATAGTTTTAAGCATACATATATCGAACGCGATCAATATTCAATGACAGACATTTCGTTATGGAAGAAAAAACATTGCGCGCGTAATGTTCGAACTTACTTTGCCCAATCGCTCAATCATAAATTATTCTATATAGCTTTGATAAAATACTCGACACCTATAGAGCAAAGAGAGCTGATTACAACTTCCATCTGCAGCAAGCCTTATAAGTTCGGACGATTTTTCCTTCATCTTCAGGCGCAATGGTTTACCACATTCCACCGTAACGCGCTGCTCTGACTTGATCGGGCTCATGGTATAGGTACGCTGATGCATATAATATGATGTGTGCCGTTACAGCATCAGGGAGTGCGAGAGCTAGAGAAAAGGGGCCTATAACATTATCGAGGGCCGGTTTGCGCGCGCACGGTTTATCATATATGTATCGACGGGAGGCTGAACGGCTGCCAAAAGGCGCAGTATGGGAGCTATAATATTCTATATATAGGTTGATGCGGATTATATAAGGCTTGATGACTGCAGCGCTATGTAGCTGACGAGCATGCATAGGACGACTGAAAGCGAGAGTAGGGAAGAATCGAAGATCAATGAAACATTTTGTTTACGCTGTTGTTATGGGAGTTAAACGAATAAATAACAAAAATTTGTTCTTCAATTTAGTATTGTTAAGAACCACAACAATATTTTGCCAATATAACATTCGAATCAAGTTGTATGAAAAAAGCATATAAGAAAGAAATAAAACTCAGCTTGATATATAAAAGTTTCTTCTACCTATACCCTCCTTGTTTGTTTTCCTTTTTTCTATTACGGCCTCCCGTACATAGAAACGAAGTAACGCGGTCGTATACACTCCTATGTAATGCGTACTTTTCACCATACCCGGTGCACCGCGGCTGAGTACGTAGGCAGCCACTTATATATATACGCTGCATAGCGCACTTACAGCTGTTGACGCTTGAACTTGACTTTTCTTTCTCCTCCACTTTTTCCACGCTGTTTATGCTTATACGCGGATGCGCGCTGAACACTGTGTCGCGTTTCACACGCTCGTATTTGTAGGTTATATACACTTCACGACAACTACGCAAATGGGGTTGAGTGTTTTTCTTTTTATTTTGTATCGAAGATTAAAATTCGCTTTTAATCATGAAAATGACTTTCAGCGCGATGAAAATCGTAACTATCAAAAACGGAAAAATAAATATATAAACAAAATCGCAACTGCTTCAGTATATGTTATAACTCAATTCTTCCTTTAAAAAAACAATGCCACTCGATCCTGCATCTCTCACTCCCCGCGCGCACTAAAAGCCTGCCGGTCGCTCATATATACATATATATGCGAGTTTGCAAGGCGGACGAAAGTCAAGAGGAAGTCATGCGGCGAGTATATGAGAGACCGGCTTGCGTCCCCCACAAACGCACACATACTGCCACACACGCGGGAAATTCCATTGCTCCCGCTAAGACGGCTGCATTGTTATCAGGCCTGCGCGCATAAAGTAAAAGCAAACTTTCGTCATAATCCCGCGAACGAGTGAGTGAGTGAGAGAGAGAGAGAGAGCCGAGAGCGCATCAGGCGGTGTAGAAGCAGTAGTGAAAGGGGTATCCGATCGGCCCTGCGGCTTATCATCTACCTACCTCGAAATTGCGTGGGCGTGCGTTACGCATACGCACAAAGATGCACGGATCTTCCGAGAGAGTCTGCAACCCGCAGGTATATAAGGTACACACTCTCTCCGCTTTGCGTTCTTTCTTTCTTCGACACACACTCACACACACACACACACTCAGAGAGCCGCTCACGCGGCGGAGAAGTGCATCGAACGGGGAAGAGAAAGAAGAAGAGGCATCAGCAGCAGACTAAAAGCAACAAAAAGACGCCTGTCTCTCTCTCTCTCTCTCTCTCCCTCTCTTCTCCCAGAAAAATCCAAGGAGAGAGAGAGAGAGAGAGAGAGAGAGAGAGAGAAGGTATATACCACGTCCACCTACTACGCGCGCGCACACACCTATACTGCCTATATACACATATCGCATACATATACATACAAATGTCTTCGGAAAAGAAGTATACTATATACACATAGCTGCGAGTGTGCATATACGTATAGATATATAGAAGGGACTATACTACTCGAGAGGCGAAAGGACGAAGGGAGCCGAGGCGCGGCGTATCCATCCGAGGGCGCATCGCTTGCGCGAAGAGAAAGAGTAGAGGGAGGGAGAGAGCCGGTTGTCGCGCTCGGCTCGCGGCGCTGTTGCTCTGTGCTGCCACCATCGGTACCGCGCGGGCGCGAGAGAGCAAGGCAAGGCAGTCCGCCGTCGCTCGACCTACCGCCAGTATCGCGTCGGACCTCGCGCGCTACACACAGCTGCAACAGTATACTTGCATACAGTTTGGTGCTCGCCGCCGACGATTCTGCACATACACACCGGCAGCGCGCTCGCGGTCTTCTTGTCTATCTTCGTGGACGTTGTTCTCTGTCTCTCTCTTTCTCTCCCTCTATCTCTCTCTCTCTCTCTCTCTCTCTCTCTCTCTCATGGCTGCAAACGCACGTATACACACTGTAGCTTGCAGGGCCAATATATTTGGAGTAGTATACGATCTGCAGTAGGGTAGCGCGATATATGCGTATACTTGTATTCTGGACGAGAGATCGAATCGTCCAGGATGTTTTGGTAACATTTGCCCTCTTGAGGGTTCGGTGCACGATCTCTGATGCATACTAATACAAGTATGTATTTTTGAGGGGAACGTTCGCGAGCCGAATGATATTGCAGTGCTTCAGTGCTTTATGAGTTTTCACATCGTAATAATAATAATAATAATGACCTGCTGAAGAGGGATACCAGTGACGAAACTTGGAGTTTTTTTCTGTGATACCTCGTATACACTTGTGACATTCCGTGCGCGGACACTACTGGAGCACTTCGCCGCCGGAGCTGACCGGGATTTATCGTTCCTGCTGCCTTGGGTGAGTTTGCTATACTCATGTGTGTGTGTACGTGCATACCTGAATGTCCGTGAGCCGTTTGCAGCTCTTATACTCTTTTTCGAGTATATGTCCGAGAACAAAGAGCCCGTGCACATATAGTTTTTGGATTTTCTCAGCTCGCTGGGATAGGTTAGGACGCACCCAAGGGGCTGATAAAATTTTAAAAAGAAAATCTCTGTATACTTATAGTTGTCACTGACGGCGGAGTTTCGGTAAACTCAGAAAATTCAAAAATTACCGTTGTCGCACCTAATAGAGAAGGAACAATTGAAAAATGATGAGTATGAATTTTCGAAAAATAAGAGTCATCGCAGAAGAGTCCCCCTGCATGCATGCGCCGGTGAAAAGGTTCTCGCTCGTACTTCATATACACATCCCAGCATATTTCTCCCAATAACCTCGAAATCCCGAATCATCCTGCTCTCTCGGGTTCTCTCATACCCTCATTCCGGTCGTTCACAGGGGGGGCACCCGGTCATTAACTGGTGCACTCAGCCATCGCTCTTATCGTCCAGTGCATGCATATATATACATATAGACACACGCATACGCAGCAGCTGCTGCTGCTGCACGCGTGCGATATTACGCGCTCCCTTTTACATATTATATATACACGCACAGAACTCTCAACAGCACTGCGCTTTTATATATACACACACATAGGTATATATATATATATACCTACAGTACAGCGCGCGCGGAAAAGCCGAGGCTCTATACCTCTATACAGATTGAATCGGCGGCGGCGCGACCGGATCCTGGTTGCTCGGCCGCGCGCTCGCATTTTTCACGAACGAAACTGGTTACAGAGCAGAATTCTAATAGAGCGCCGGTGCGCCTGCAAGCAGCGCAGCGCGGGGAAGAGCATTTTGCTTGGCGAAAATTTTGCTCGGCAAGTACGGGAGGAGCTATATTACTTATATAGCGTAGAGAAAATTGGAGAGGGACGAAATCGGAGCATATATTACATATGTATGCATGTGTGTATATGTATAAACATACTCACACAAACACATACTATTGCATACACACACATATATACATACATATATGTATATACGTGTGTGCGTAAGCCGCCCGCCTACTGTACGATACGTTGACCCCGCGACATTGAAGCCGAGTAAGAGAGAGAAAGACGACAGCGGCTATAGCGAGAGAGGAGTTCGTTCGCTTCTCTTCGAGGTGGAGGAGGAGGAAGACGACGACGACGATGGAATGGACGAGTGTGTGCGTTCTTGCAAGATTTTCTGGCGTAAAGGAGGATTCCTTTTCGGGGAGGTCTTTCCCCCGGAATTCGAAAGATTGATAAAAATTGTTGGGGTGGTTTTTTGCTGCCCGTGCATTGGGAATATAAATTTACCTCAAACTCTTCTCTGTGAGACAGGAGCTTGTTCAATTTGTTTATAAATTATGCTAAAAGATACAAGCAAGTATATCTGTAATTAAATAGAGACTTGAAATTGAGATTTGAAAACGATCGAAGAGATTCACATGTTATACACAGTATCTTAATCGAACACTTAGGCAGACTGTTAAATAAGTCGCCAAAGTGTATTTTGTAATATTTTATATCGATTTCGTATTAATCAACCATTAATATTCAAATTGATCAAACAAGATGAAGACCTAGGCTCGGAAGACTGGATCGATTTAGATATCAAACATATATTCAGCTGAAACACGCGTATCAGACTGTTTGCTTTGCAGAATCACGTCAATATTTATAATTAGAAACCCGGATTGGCTAAAAATTTGCAACAGGCAGGGACTACACATAGTGTATAAGACATAAATACATATATATATACACACATACACACATTTATCATGAGATGCTGTCGATTCTATTAATATAGGATGCAACCTTCGTCGAGTTTGGTTGATCAAACAAGGCTTCAGAGAGTCAAGTACGATTATTAAAACACTTTACATAATGATTTGTCAAGTTCACCATAATATGAATTGAAAAAATGAGGAAGCGCGGACGAGCTTCTTGAGCTCCTCATTTACATCAATTAATTCATTTAAATTATAAACCCGATCGCGCAAAAATACACTTGCTGTGTCCCCAAAAGCACTACATACTTCTCGCACAATAATACTTTCCATCTCGCGCCAAAGCTCATTTTACCGCCTCGTTTTCGCTTTACTGTTACGCCGCGAACGAACGCACTTGATCGAAACGCCGCCGCTGCCGCTCGACTGACTGACCGAATTACCGGCGCCGCGTCGCTTCGCCGAGCGAGCAAGTCGGTCGCCGGCGTGTTTACCTGTGCAATCGAAAAAAAAACGATTGTCGCGCTCCCACAACGGTTTTGCGTATTGTCGAGCAATGGGTAAACGAAAGCGCCGATCGGGCAAAGAGAAAACCGATCGCTCGCGTGGATATATGCGAGTTTGGCGTTTCGATTTTGCACTATGTGATCGATTTGCTCTGAAAATCATAGTAAGGCGTGCCGCGGCGTTGAGAACAGGTTTTTTTTCTACTTTGGTATGGAGAGATGAGGCAGATTTAGAGAATAATTTCAGACGATTAGCGCGGGATGAGAGAATTTCATCATCGTTGGATCAGGCAGATTCGTCGTTCTTTTTTTTTATTTCTTTCGACGGAAGTATGATACCAAGACCATTATGTGATTCCCGGATTATGGTTTCTTCTGTCGATGTAAATGAAAATATCAAATAATATATAATAAATAAAATCTATAGCGTTCCTAAATAATCGTATATTCTTGCTTCCACGGTACAGCCCCTCCCCTTTTGTTGTTACTGGCATTCGATCAGGTCCTACATCAGTCCAGAGTCTGCGAGTAATTTTCTACAGGCAGGTTACACAGAAAAAAATTTCCGCTGCCACCTGGCTTTGAATTCGCGTCTCTTTGATCAAACGTATTTCTGTTAGCTATATAGGACCTGAGCGTCTTAGCTAACTGAGCAACCGACGCTCTCTAAATAATATGCAATATTAAAATTTAAATCATTTAGAGATCGCAATATTTCATATATCTTTAAGAATCGATTGCGAAAGAACACGAAAAAGATTGCCGTAGATACGACAACTAAAGATTTCTTAAAAATTTACGAACGATAAGTATTATAAGCAATATATAAAAACATCCATAGACGTATTAGGGCAAGAGTCGACTGAACAATTTCTTCAATCGTCGAAATCCGCTATCAGTCAACCCTTGACGAAACTCAATCTCGCTCGTGAGTTCTCCACATTTTGCAACAACAACGTCGGCCAACTTGCTATTCTACACCTTTACAACTTATTAATTGCAAGGTTGTTTCGGCTTCTGCGCGCTGGCAACCTATCAATTATTAGTTTTATTGCGCTCTCCTCTCGCCGCCGCCTAAGATCGTTATATACAGCTGCGCTCAGCGGTTTAGCAGCAAAAAATCTCGCGACAAACGCAATTATCGAGCAAAGTCGAGAGAAATAAAAAAAGTAGTTGCTGCTGCGACAATATGCGCTTGTACGGGATAATTTAGGAAAAAGAGAAAAGGGCTGTCTCAAGGTTGTGTACGGCTTTAATTAGTTATTGTGTGCGTGATGATGTTTCTGCTTCGCGCATATAGTTAGAAAAATAAGAGGAAAGATTATACTGGAAGTCGTAAAATTACCGTGGTGTAATAAGTGCAAAAACCTAGTTTCGCGGTCTGTTATGTAAATATATAAATACGCGTGTCTGTATTATTGTTAAGTGGATTGGTGTCGAGATCGTTTGCAACGATTTGCGTGTAATTTTTTTTTAAATTATTTGTAAAAAAGTTTTTTTTCTCCCTAAGTTTCAATACACACAAACAATTGAAATATAGCTCGAGCGTTTAATGTATTACTCAATCAACTGTCTTACCGAATACTTCGAACAATAAATATGAGGATTTTATATACGGCTATTTCAATTTTACTAACTCACTGCAATGAAATTTGAAACTGAGATTTTACTTTCTCCGATCAGCAGGTTATTCGTATACTGAATACAGTTTTCACAGAGCTCTATATGCAAAATGAAATTTCGTAGATTAAATAACGAGTGTTCTACATTATAAACTATTTTATATATTGCAAAGATTTAATAAAAAAATTACTGAAATTTACGACTCGGTCCAACCCCAAAACTGACGAAATAGTATACACTTCGTAGATTGCGCGCACGCATGTCTATATGTGTGGCTTATTCAAATTGCCACTTTAGAGCTGGCTAAACACAAACAAGAATTTACAATCGGTTTACGATTTTGCCCCTCGTATATAATAGATCAATATAGCTCGGGGAAAATTTGACAGAACCGAAGTTAGCGACTATACAGCCTCGCGGCTGATTGCTTTCGGTAACGGTGTCAAATTTCCTTCAACTTTTCACTTGAGTAATAGCTCGTTTAGACACACCGGCCGCTTATACAGTATTGTAGAACGCGACGAAATGTGTTATGTAATTTTTTATGAATAATAACTTCACCTACATCAAATTTTTGAAGCATTACGCAATGTCGAAAGTTATAGTGCAGGAAAGTAAAAATGAAAGAAACGCAGAAAAATATTTGCTCAGTTAGTTAATAGAATATTGTGGATTTCCGTAATCAGATATCGCGGTGGTATATATTAATTGATATTCAAATTAAATAGCTTTATTTCTCCGGTAATCTAATTACTGGAGGAGTATATGTTCTATATATATGTATATATAAGTAATTTCGATTAACACCGCTTTCTCTGCGAGCATATCACTGGAGCAAACTTGGAAGTAAAAGTAGTTCGATGTTTAATTTAGCGCACTTAAACAATACAGTCTCGGAATTCTTCAAGGAGGAAAATCGCGCGTCGCTATGCCCCGCAAGT
Source organism: Muscidifurax raptorellus (assembly GCA_020010945.3). NCBI lineage: Eukaryota > Metazoa > Arthropoda > Insecta > Hymenoptera > Pteromalidae > Muscidifurax > Muscidifurax raptorellus. The sequence continues at coordinate 12,909,656 of CM052080.1, forward strand.
TCAAGGCTGTAATATGCAAGTGAAAAAATGAAGAATAAACGGCAATAGCGCGTCCATTACGGATGCCCGCGGTGCGATACGAGGTGTAATTGAAATCGAGCACGCAATTAAACGGCTGCACACATAGATGAGCCGCGAGAGTCTTCTATAGCATCTCACTGCATATGCTCTCTTGCTTGCTTATATACGCGTATAAATACTTTCGATCATCCCGCGCCTAAAGGACGATTCTTCCTCCCTTTCTCTCTCTCCATAACGTTCATTATCGTAATGGGTAATTTACGAAGGTTATCTTCGAAGCGTATGCAAGATCAGCTCTTCCTTTTCTCGGAGTTTTTTTTTCCGTTTCGTTTTACGCTGCAGAGGCCGCGCGCGCTTTATCTCTCAGGGGCTCCCTTGTGCATTGCGGCGGCGGCCTCGTGCAAGTATAACTAGCTCGCGTAATGGGTAATCGCGCTTAATGCCATAATGTCCATACGCTCGCCCTCTCTTGCGCATTCCTTAAACGGGCCGCGGCTATACACGGGCAAACTTTTTCTCCGATGTATTATTATTCTCTTATTATTTTGCAAGATCAAGCGGCTGCGATGATTCTTTTCAATGCGCCGTAATTTCATTAGAACTGTGCGAGCTTTTGTGTCGTGTTGGATCTACAATGACTCTATTCGCTGCTTTTATAATTGAATTACTGTTTTATATACTATATACGATCGACGTCATCATATCGAAACCATTAGATTTTTCCTTATAAATATATTTTTGTACACGCAATGCGCTTTTTTTCTCGATATATATATGCGAGCTGATCGGAGCACCAACGAGAGTTGAGAAATTCGCAAAGGTAAAACCCCCTATATCCACATGTTAGTTATATTGAACCCGACACCGCAACACAATTGGACAGCGAGATTCATAAAATTTATAATGCTACATAAAAACGCGAGCGCATATACATATGTGTGCGCGCATTTACTTACAAGACATATCACAGCGCCTCCGACAAATTCGAGTTGCGCAAAATTTCGCCGTGAATGATTCGGCTCTGTTGCTCAGTACATCTATACGTATATATAAGTGTATATTGCAACTGCAGCTGTTGAATCCGTCACAACTAACGCAACGAGAGCTGACTCACGGAGCGTAAAGCTTGTTAAATCGACACCTTTTATTGAGTCGATTTACACTTATTTAATTAGCGGAATGACGGATGACGCGTCGTTTATCATTATATCTTGCGGGTATACCAAAACCGTAACTAGGAACCGGGAGAGAATGACAAACGTACCTTTGTTAATTTTCTAGACAAAAGAGAGATATATGCACACATGTGTAAATGAGATTCAGCAAAGACCTTGCCTCGAGATCGTTTACGCGCGTGCACTTTATTTAGATATAATGTGAGCTACTTAATCGATGGTATTATAACAATGAAATGCGAGTATTATTATATATCACTGGTGATTCTACGTTCCATTGTGTTCGATAAAATCGGAATGTTACAGTCTTAGCTCGATATTGAATAGTCGATATCTTTTTTATGCATATATATATATATATATATCGACTGGTATATTACACGCAGTCTTGCGCGTATTATATTGTTAGAGTAATTAAATAGTTAACTCGCGGAATTGATGCTATCGCGACGTCGAAGAGAGGAATAACATAATACTCTCGTGACTTGCCGCATTTTATTATAATTCCACCGACCATTAAAGTATTAACGCTGAGATGAAAATCTATCGATCTCGCGAGTTTTTCATTCTGTTCTCACTCTCTCGCTCTCACAACTATTATACGTCAGGCCAGAAAAATGTCTTCTCTCCAAGTATATACATAGACACATACCTATATGTATATACAAGAGAAAATAAAATCCCTATCCTCGAACGACCTCGAGGCATCAATATTCATGCCTTCGGCATCGGAGAGTATAGTTCCCCCCAGCGTGACGATAGCATCGGAGTAAAAATCTCATCCTCGCAGATAAGCGCGAGCGCGCGACTACCGTTCAACGCATAATGGAATGCTCGCTACCGAGAAATTAGCGGCCCTGATAAAAAAAGAAGAAAAGTTTTATATAGCTAAGACAAAGAGTTGCTTACTTACGGCGAAGAGGAATGAAAAAAAATCGTTATTATACTGCGCGAAAGATCTCGAGTGTCCAGTATATAAAATAGTATCCCCTCGAAAGTCGCGGCTCAATTAACATATTTCAGCGCGCGGATGACACACTTAGATCAATTAGTCACGCTTTTTCTCGGCCGTTAGACGATCTAATAAGAGCCGCGTCGATGCAAAACACCTATAAGAGCCTTATGCTTGCACATATTATAGCGCCAAGCTCGCGCGCGCGCGCGGCAATTATTCGATCGCTATCTTATAAAAGCCGCGCTCATCGCCGGGCGATCGATTATTCTCTGGTATCCGTCGTCGCAGCATACATATATATAGGTATAATACACACACATAAATGAACACATCTACATAGCGTAATGGTACAGTGTTTCCCTTGCGAAATTCGCTACATTTCTTTTCGCAGTTTTCGCGGAGTTGGCGGCTGATATTTATAAAGGCGTATACTGCTTTGCTTTTTAGGATGGATTTCGTAAGTGCATACGGTTGCTCCGTTTATGGTTTATGCATTGTAAATGTCGTAGGAATAACTGAATTTCGATCTATTCAATGCGCGGAGGAAATCATAATTTCTTTTTACGCGCCACCTGTGTGTGAATTTTTGTATTTCGTACTGTACGTATTCTATGCGGTTTCCTTCGTGACGGCCTGCGTTGTGTAAGAAAGGTGTATTGGAGCCTTTTTCCAAGACTATTTATAGTGTAACACCTCGACAATAAAGTTTTTCCCAGGTTTTTCCTTCAGGTGCCATTGTTGGTTTAATACCGTCTCGAGTTGTTTTTATATAGCATATCTGGGTATAACGTAAGAACTTTATGTATTTGTTTGTTTTGCGTCCGAACGGATCAGATTACAAATTTTAAGAATTCCACCGTTCGATCATCTCGATTCGATGTAATTCGATTTTGAAACGTAACCCAAATTAAGTTTAAACGTACCGACAATATCATCGCAGACTCTCTTTCTCTCTTAATGCCGCAATAACGCACGCATTACACACAGCCGCGCGCGCATGCATTAAATCAATCCGAATATAACGAAACGGCTAATTACTTCAAATCGATCGCCAAACGAATCGCCAATATATATATATATATATATATATAAACACGAGAGAAACTCATTCACCGATCGGCGCACGCTATAGCTCGCCCGTTACACACATTATATTAAAATGGATCCCAAGGCAAAAGAAATCCAATTACAAAATTCAGCAGCCGCCGCAAGTAGATCCTGCTTTCGTCACTTTCCTCGTCATGATCTTGCCCTGAGCACGCAACAACCGCATACACGGGATCGGCATCCGCGCGGAATCTCGTTAATATTATAATCCTAGACTCGGATTCCTCCTCGGTGCGTAATCCGCAGATTTACCTTACGCGCCGCTGGCTGAGAGAAAGGAAAGAAGCCGCGCATCCGACTGTGACTTCGCTATATATATACCTTATCCCCCGCGCGCATTCCAGCTCGCTCTTGAGCAAGTCCCATATACATTTGGTATATATACAGCATAGTGCGTAGCACTGCACACATAGCCACCCAAATCGCCGATGATTCGCACGCGGAAATGCGCGATCTTAATTGAATTTAAGACCGATAATAGCGTTGAAATGTATATACGCGCTATCTCTTCTCTGTGCGCGCGCAAAGGAAAGACCGCTCTGCTTGTAAATTTTACCTTGTTTCTGCCGAGATTATCAGTAGTTTCTTCTCTCTCTCTCACTCTCTCTCTCTCTCTTTCTCTCTTTTTTTTCTCTCTCTTCTTTTCTCTCTCTCTCTCTCTCTCTCTCTCTCTCTCTCTCTCTCTCTCTCTCTCTCTCTCTCTCTCTATAAGTAAAGCTCGATCTGGGCGATAATAACGCCACGGCGTGTTTCGAATGGTCATATAGCATGCGCGTCCGTGACTTTATTCGATTGCGGGTCGTATACATCTTTTTTCTATTCGCAACTGCATCATATATATTCTGCACAGTACGAGTACCATTAACATTGCTTGGGAGCAATTCTGCATGAAGAAAAGCTGCACCGGCGGCTTTTCACTTTCTTTCTCACTTATGTGCGCGCACACATTATCGACCGGGTGAATCGAACTCGTGCATATTCACTTTTCCCGCTGCCTTAAACGGACGAAAATCTCATATTTACTGGCCAATATAATCGACGGCCGCTGCATAGGGCGCGAGCGAGAGAGATTTCCTTGTTATGAGCGCGCGCGCAAGTAGGAAGCCGAGTCAAGAGCTCTCTCGCAATATATTTACTGCTGGTAGTTATCGCTCTCGTAAAGTCACAGTACTAATCGAAAGCCGTTGGTGCAGCACCCTCTCTCCTAATAAGCGCGAAGTGCAGCAGCAGCAGCAGCTTCTTCTCTCTTACACTTTTCCTTCCCAGGCAAGTTATACGCGCGCAGCGCATATATCGAACAGTTTAGACCATTGCGGTGCGTGCGATAGTGTCCGTTTTTCCGCTTAACTACCCGGATTCACCGGGAAATTACGCACGACTCTTGTATTAAGTATAATATGCATATAGCGACCCGAGAGAAAGGCCACCGACAGCTTATTTTCCTCCTCGATCCTCTCGCACGTGTGCCGAGGGGCTACATATATAGAAAAGTCGTGCTGTGGCCCCTAGGTTATGATTATACGATTATGCCGAGCGCGAGTAAATTTTCATTAAATTAGCGGAAATCGCGCGGCGCTGATGTCTTTCGCGGAAAAGGAAGTTATTGGCGTTTCGCGAAGATAGCGCTGTCTGGATGATTTTTACGGGAGGCCCGATTAGCGATGATCTAGGAAGGAGTATATTAACGTTATTGCGTGCGTTTGAGTAGTTTTTTTTTATCGCGAGAGTTTCTGCTTATGTCTTTGGAAATTATTGCACGGGATGTAAGCGCGCGTCTCGTATTAGATTTATATATATGTACCTCGGTGCGCGCGAAACAATTTTGTTTAATGTGCGCTGAATCACTGAGTGTGCTCAGATTTATGGGAGAGGCTAGTTCATGAAAATACATGTATAAACTGCGGCGATTAAACTTATCGCTCGATATCGGGAAGTGTATTAAATTATATCTGACTCTCTGAAAATAGGAAAACATTAATAACCCACGTTAATGGCAATTCAGAAATGTATCAATCCGCTGTAAATTAATTTATATAGTCACGGGGCTGTTTGTAAGTGTTTAACTTTCTAATTTGCATTAGATGTACATGTAAAAGGAAAAGGAATATATATTTTTATTAAAAGTTCTAAATGACAAATTCATGTATAACCATCTCCCCATGAGGGGAGATGGTTATACATGAATTTGTCATGTATAACCATCGTGAAACGTGATAGGCGCCCGATTACAATAGTATTCGCACCACTACACTGTCGAGCATATATTATTATACATCGCACGAGAGTTCAACAGCTGCATAAGTTATATAGTCGCGTGCATCGGATGTCCCGGAAATCTCGAAGCTCAGCCGCGATTGATTATACGCCAATTTCACGCTCCGGTGCGCCTTTGTCGCTGATTAATATTTACACTTGGCACTTTATCCGTTTCGCGCTTCTTGGCTTTCTATATTATGTATATATATATATAGCTGTGCCGCCGTTGTTAACTTCTTGAGTGAAAATTAAAATTTATGGACTTCCAGTGAAAGTACGCGCGGAATAATCGATTCCGAATTTTTAAGGAAACGCGAATCAGCTCTTTCGAGTATATAATATATAATCGTCAGTCTGTGGATGACTTTTGTGGAGCAAAAAATCGCAAAAGGGGGTATCTAACACGCTCATCAACGGTTTTATGCATTCCGTCTAACAATATTCTATATAAAAATATATAAACGAATAATAAAATACATCCTGGTACGACTCCCCGGTGTATATAATCATTTACGTTGAATATACCTCTCTCGATCAATGCTCCGTTTCGCGGCTTACGTAAGAGCTGGCTATGGTCTATTGAAAATTTTATATTCGCGACGTCGCCGTCAAAAGGCATCTTTATCACCACACAGAGAAAGTCCCCTTTCATCGCGCGCTCCATTCTTCCGAGATCACACTCGAGCTCTTGAAACAATTTCCTTGGTCATAAAAGCGAATTGATCCGTCGCATATATAGGTATGTGTATAGGGTCACGCGCTGCACCGCACAGCGGGACTCGACAGATCAGCAGAGATTTCTCCTCCGAACGAAAGGACAATGAAAACGTCAAAGGAGAAATTTCGCCCTGACAGCCACGCCGGAGTGACAATGAACGCGTATCTAGCGATAAGGTCACTAAAACGTTACAGGACACAGATCGATAGATATATCCACGGATATATGGCGTATATAACAGCATAGGAGAGGAATGACCAAGAAAAAACTGCAAAAAGTCGTCAGTCGTTGGCCACGGCGAATTCATTCACGCGTTACGACTAAACAAACTGGGTGTGAAGAGCCGCAGCAGGAACCGTGTATATATACGCAATTTTTGCGCCGGAGGGGCTAAGCGGGCACCACGTGCGCGAAAAATAAGGGGCAACGGCCGAGAAGTGTATTTGTTATACTCCGGGATATTATATCGTATCTCTGCGCGTACGTCTCGGCCTTCGATATCGCGAGAGCGCGGGTCTCTCTGCGGAACATATAAACAGCACACATACTCCGTCACGGCCTCAATATCGCACCAGCAGACGGATGTGGGGAGATCGAACGAGTAATACTGCCGCTGGAAATAAAAGAGAGAGAGAGAGAGAGAGAGAGAGAGAGATCGACTAGTTTTGCCTCGAAATGTATTATTTTATTACCGCGAAGGGTGATTTTTTCTGCCGTGTTGCGTTAGAGATATTATGGCGAACGAGAACATTACGTATATAATATACGTGTACGAGAGCGCACATTCTCGTTGAAGGATAACATATTTTTTGTCCACAATGATACACGAATTTAGTAGAAGGTATTATATACATGTATGTATGACATATAATACACCCGCGTGAAAGATCTACGCGCGCAATTCAAGGTGATGCGTTATGTTCGTCAAACTTGAATTTCACGAGCTGACCTTCTTCCGAATTCATGAGACGTAACGAGAGCATTTCTCAACGTTTCGTTGTTTCCTCATCATTTCAAGAAAGAAAAAAGTTTAGTTCTACTCTTTTCTGCATATATATATATATATATATATATATATATATATTCAATACAGACCGACTGTAATAATAATAGAACAACAAAAACAAGTCCTCTCGTATAGAAAAGCGAGAGTATATAGCCGCCCTCGAAGCCTCCCTCATCCACATCACTAGACAGTCAGACAGACAGACGGGCAGGCAGACATCTGGCAAATGACAGAGACGAGAGTTACAGAGTCGCAATTAATAATTGGAGGTCTCCCCGCGAGAGCACGTACGTCATAGCTGCATCGTGCAGTAATACACGCGTGTACGTGGCTATTATATATAGCTGCAACGCGCATCTGTCCGAGAGAGAGAGAGAGAGAGAGAGAGAGAGAGTGTGTATGTGTGTGTGTGTGTGTGTTGCTGCTTTGTTATCCCTGCCTGATGTGCGGCATTTGCGGATATATACATGTGCAGTTCAATTTTTAGAAGGCATATCTATCAGTTGAACCTCATATATCTATACGATTCCTTTGATACGGTCGCGATTTTATAATATATTTCTCTGTTTTAGCTCATTTCTGTATATAATTACTCGCATTTTTTTCTTGCACAACCCGTAATTTCTCTTGGTCGGAGATTATAGGAAGATTTTCAATTTCTTCTTACAACTCATACACAAACGCTATTATATACAGACTCTTAATGTCGCAACAATTTTTATAATATACCCCTATGCATTCACAAATTCCCTAACGCCTTGCTCTGTAATGAATGCACTCATCTTCGTCCTTTTAATTATCCATCAGTCGGCGTTCATTGATATACATATATACACCTCCGTATAAACGTTACACACACCGCTATCCGGTGGGCGTAAATATATCGTACACTCGTTCTTCACGCGCGCCCCTTCCGCGTCATCAAGAGCTTAGCTGATGCGCTGAGCATACCGTGAAGGGCATCATCCGCAATACATAAGTATAACTTATCCCCGTAACTCGCTGCTGCTGCTGTTGCAGTTTCCTCCCCTTCCCCGGTTGAGATGCACAATAAACGCAGGCCGCGGCAGTCGCACGAGGTATATATGTATATACAAGTATTGCAGCAGTCAATGAGCTTCGCGGACGTTGATAATACGCAGTCCAACAATTATATGGGAGAGAGAGTACCTCTGCTCTCTCTCTTTCTCTCTCGAGTATTAGAATAAATGGCCGAGGGCCTGATGAGTTTCCTGCTGCTGTTGCTGTATATGTGTATACGCACACGCAGATTTACAACAGTAGAGGAGGAATCCGGATGTCGGGGGCTGTTTATTCGAGAGAAACTTTGCGCGCGTATAGTGGTCCTGATGCTTTGTTCTTTGTCTTGTCTCTGTGCGCGGCGAACGGGTAACTTTGTGTCCGGTCAATTAGTTCATTTGCACCAGCGCGTGCGCCCAAGAGTATAGAGAAAGAGGAGACTGCTCGTGTCCGACTTGTTGCAAGATTGACTTTGAAATTCAATCTATATATAGACAAAAAATGCATCTCTGTTTAATGAGAGGAAAGAGGAGGATAATGCGCGCGTTTTCGCAGTACTTCTATAGCGTTATGTGATTGTATAAGTGTATGTAACTCAAACACTTCGTGTGTTTCGATCTCATATCTATTATGCACATAGTAAATACTCGTTATACCTTTTTCAATAACCCGCTGCCGGAGGAGAGAAATCAGTCGCGTCAAAGCCGAATCGTGTATATAGTGTTTTAAACGTCGGCCCCCGGGCCACATAGGAATGCAAAGCGAGCTTCCTGCGCAGGTACACACACACGCACACATACACACACATAGTCGAACGAGCTCTCGGAATCGATTTTGTCTGGTGTGTATATATTGTAAAAGGATCGCGTGACGCCAGCAGGAGCAGCAGGTACCGATCCCTCCGCGAAGTGACGCGGCCACGGCAGCAGCAGAAGATCTCTCTCCCAACCGACCCAGTCCCTCTCTTCCCTCTCTCTCTCTCTCTCTCTCTCTCTCTCTCTCTCTCTCTCTCTCACTTACACACACACACACACACTATGGATGTCGTGTTTCCATCCGCAGCTCGCGGCCCTTTTTCGCGCGCGCAGGACTGCCCACGAAGGGAACTTTCCGTTTCTCGGAATCGCTCTCTCGCACAACAATTGATCTCCCCTACTATATACTCTCCAATAGTGTGTGTGTGTATATACAAAGCCTCTCTCTTTCCCTATCGCTGCAGCATCGTGCCCTCTCGCTCGCGTTTATCTAGTTCTTTCTTGCTCTCTCTCTATCTCTCTCTCTCTCTCTCTCTCTCTCTCTCTCTCTCTCTCTCTCTCTCTCTCTCTCTCTCTCTCTCTCGCTCTCCGCGCGAAGAAGGATCGCGCGAGAGAGCCGCGAGTTCAGTGCCAATTAAAATTTATCCAGACAATGCGGCCTACCCTCGGGCAAACGCCTCCTCTCTCTCTCTCTCTCTCTCTCTTTCTCTCTCTCTCTCGTACGCGAGTTGGAGGAGCTCAGCTCGACCTTCCGCAGCCTTGAACGGATTCGAGCCTGACTTTCTCTCTTCCTCTCCTGTGCTGCAGCTCGAGCGCGCATCCTCGCAGCTGCTTTGTCTTGCGGGAGCTGTAATGTAGCTATGCTCGGCTGTTCTTGCCCTCCTTCTTCTTCGTTGAGGTTTTTGGGAATATACAGAAAGAAGGTGAGGACGCGGAATTAATTTCGCGTAATAACTGGGTACGCGAGCCTATTTCGTCAGCGGTCTGACCGCGCGCGAAGTGGTCATTTCGCTGTGCATCTTGTCGGATATACAAGAGGAGAAGAATTTAATTAAATTTAATTTCATCCAAGATTTATTTTTTTTCGTGTTTTACGAGGGCTTCCGCTGCTATACAGGAGAACAAAGTAGGCCAAATTTGACAGGGCCACTTCGACAAACTGATGGACGGAGATGAGTTGCTGCGCAGATCGATGAAAGCATCTCACCTTTAGGGCGCTGTTGTATAACAATGCACACACACACACATATATATGTACTTTCGACATAAGACACCGATGTAAAATTAATCGATTACAGATTTTAATGGTTGTTTGTACATCGATGCTTGGAAAAAATATCGTAATGTTATTAAATATTAATTATCTCCATAAGCTGCGCAAGAATCATCAAAACGTGATTTATATACTTTGCATCGCGATCTTTCCTAAGCGCGTAATAAAAGTAATTCGCCCTTTCAACCACGGCAGCTCGAAATTCATCATTTACAATACTGAAATTATAAATAAGAACAATTTATTTTCTATTCGAAGTCGTGCCGCACGCCTCCCTCATTCAAAGCCGAATATTACAACGGCACATCGTTGTACATGCTGCTGATGCTGCACCAACGAAATTCATATACCTCCTCCGTAAACACACGTATAATGCTACAATACCATTGTGTGCACAAGCAATATATATAGTCACGCGTGTTATGAAATTCGTAGCGATCGATTAATGGAAAAAGAGCCGCCGTTGCATCATAAAAGCGCACCATCACTACCACTGCTATATACATGTGTGTATCTGTAAAGTGGCTCAGCAGCGCAGCAAGTGGGCCAGCGCCTCGAATATTCGACTCCCGTCCTTAGCAGCGAAGAAAGGATCAATAACCCGCACGAGGCAGTCATATTTTCCATAGAAAAATAAGAAAGAGAAGCTGCTGCATCGTCGTCGTCGCGCGAGGAGGAAGAGGATCATCGGCTGAAAGTCGGTCGCGCGGCGGCAAAGTAGGCGAGCGAGCTCTCGCTTTAAATTGAGGACATTGTTTGGCGTCTGAATAAGCGAGTCTCCTCGTCCGTTATATGTATATATACGACGACGCCTCGTCTACCTCTTCTTCTTCTTCTTCTTCTTCGACGAGAAAGAGAAAATTGCGCAATCGTCTCTTACGGTACTGTTGCTCGAGAAATGAGACGGACGAAGAGAGATGCTGATTTGCTTTCGTCGCGCTCGCTATGTAATTCGGATTTTCAACGCTTGCTGAGGTGTCCGTTAGCGCGACACAACGTGCGTGAATTGAAGTCGCGGTACACTTATTTCGGGTGTTTCTAATGAATGTTCCTACGTTTGACGTCATTAAAATGAGTTATATATATCCTCGGATTGATACTAAATTGTACAATTTTGCGCAATTTAATTTTCGGTGTACATGCATATAACGTGTATATTATAATGTATACTTGTATATATTGGTTATTCATGACGAATCGCGTGTAAATATCATGTCGAAAACGAATCCGATGAAAATAACGAGTCATCGTCGAGATTACAATCTTGAATTTTCAGCAAATCGAATCCCATAAATCAGCGCGCGAGCACGACGAAAAACTCTTGGATCAAATAAGCCAACTGACGTTCCATGGACATGAGACGTTGGACACCGTGACGGAAGATTCATTTGCACGCGCGATGTCGTGCGTGTCCGGCAAAATTGATCCTTATCACTCCTGCGCGTCCGCCAATACATGTATATATACGAGGACGGTGTGCGCATCTCCTGGTTCGCAATATAGCAAATAGTCGAGAAGTGCAACGGAACATCGATCGGAATCGGCTGTCAGACGCAATCGCGCCTCGGAGTCCCTCTTATATTGCGCGCAAAGCTGCGCGGTTTCTTCGCTGATTCATACTCTTTCTAGTCCCAATGCTCTCTGTCGCGGCTTTTGCTGTACCTAACTGTATAATATATACTCTCGGGAAATGTCTTGCTATGTGTGCGTGTGTAGCGAAGATTGAGATATTAATCCAGCGGAGAATGACTCGATGACCAAGCCAGAAGTTGGGAAATAGGGCCATTGAGTCTCTCAACGTTTATTGGCGTTCTTTTTTTGCTCCTCGCTTAGATTACACTGACCGATGCTCGTGATATTGAGAGATGTTTAATCAAATGTTGAAGAGCATGAATGATACGCTTGATTTGTTGACAGAATATACATATTAGATTACTGATGGACAAAAACTTTTTAAATCTATCTATATATCACAACGTATCTAATCGTAGCAATTCCTCTTTATGTTTCAGGTGAGTGTCTTACACTTCGTCTTCCTAAATCACGTGAGTCTTTTAGCACACAGCCCATATATTACAGCGGGTATACAAAATTTAAATAACATTATGGGAAAGGATGAAAATATGTTCTCATATAGCCGAGGTATCGTTATATATTCGCAATGTAATAGAGAAACCGGTGCGATCGAGCGAGTTTTTGCCGGATTTCAATAACGGACGACTCCGACCGCGGAGATGATCGATTAAAGGGATAAATTTCCGCGGTCACGAAGAAGAATCGCTCTACTTGCTACTCCCGAGAAACTTAATGACCGCGTTATTCCGAGTACACCTAACACCACATCTTCGTCTCAAGAACTTTTCTAATTTTGCAGAATGCAAATCACATTGTGTACGCGTATTCGTAAAGGCTCGAATAGAGTTATGGTAGCTGATTTTTTCGACATTACTCCAATTTGTTAATCATGCCGCGGCAATATGAGAGATGAATTTCGATAGCGTCGATGAAAAATGACTGAGGGTTTGACACGTTCGCACGTGCGCGCATTTGCATTACCATGAATCATTTAAAATAAAGCCGTGACTCGCGTATAGTCTGATGCATATTAGATACGAAGCTATTGTTAGGGATAAGTATACTGCAAATAGATGGCTTCGTTGCACTAGTGTCTGAGCTGCGCGTACTTTCACGCATTGTTGAAAAGAATTCACAGGTTATACGCGAACTATGGGCTCTGCAATGTAATTGTTATTAATACGTCTCGTTGCGGCGTGAAAATTGCATGCTCGATAGCGCACAGCACGATCAATTATTTTTCTAATTGTATAATGTACGTATAATATATAAGACAGGTAATATTATGCTAAGCCTACGGCTTTTATCGATAAGGATCTTTGTCACGTTTAAAATAAACAAAACTATCATCAACGTGGTAACAATTATTGAATTATTACTCGCATTCTTTCCGCGTAGCATTTCAATTTCGCAAAGTCATACTCGAGCTTTCCTCGTCTCTCTCGCAACAATCTCCCCATAATAGGAGCATACATTATTATATACCTATATACGCACGCATGGACATAACGCACAACAACAGCAGGCAAATCTGCAGCGTGACATGTCGTGCGCTATATAGACTATATAATACGCGTACATACGCAATAACAGCATACACGTCGTGCATAGAGCGAGAGCCTTAAAACCGGCCTGTGCTCGCGCGCCCATAAACCAGCCATTGTTCCTGCTCCTTTGAGCGATATCGACTTCTCTTTCTCTCTCGCGCGCGCGGATTGTTCGCGCTCGGGCGAGCGGTAGCCGCGCCGAACTGACGTTGAAATTAATGGCGAGGTAATTGGAGAGCGCGCGTTAAAATTCGCCGATAGAGCGAGAGAGACAGGGAGATAGAGAGAGAGAGAGAGAGAGAGAGAGAGAGAGAGAGAGAGTGAACCAATGAAAATTAGCCTGCGTGACACGCGCCTTTTCCGCGGTGCGGGCCGCGCGTGTATTGTTGCGACGGGTGTTGCATTGTGTTACGTGTCTTGTATATTGGCTTATATGCAAATGGACTTTCCATCGGTGCTTTTAGCGTCCGTATATTTGATTATAATGCGACTGATGAGCTCGCTTTTATTGTAAAGCGCGATGTTGATTTTATAATTTAGCAGTGTTGAATTAGCGCGATTGTCTATATTAATGGACACCGGTAGTGAATTAGGTGTGACGTTAACGGTTTATTAACACGTCCCAATAACGACCATCGACTTTTATATCTTCCTGGTGCAGAGAGATTGTTCACTATTATATATGCCCACCAATCGATCGTGCTTTAATTTACCATTTATAAAGGTATGTACTTTACGCTTATGCTATCGGTGCGTTCAAATAGTACGTGATTGTCCAGGCATTAATCACCGCTATAGTTATACTGGTTGTATCTGACGATATAATACCGATGAAACAAAAAGCACGAAAAACAGTCTTTTAAATATCAGCTTGGACAACGTCAAGCTCCGCAATTTTCTAATATAAACCCCCAAGTGCTTGTTCCCTAATCCGAGACAAGTCGTTTTTATTGCCATTAACACGAGTTGAAAAAAACATCGGTAATTTGACTTAAACGCTCAATATCCTGCGCAGTCTCGGACGTTTATTGCGCCGATGACCGATTTTTCTTATATATACTCTCGTGCGCTGCTGCTGTACTTAAAATAATCCCTTGGAAAAAACGCCGAGCATTTCGGCACGCAAACGGTTTCGGCAACAGCAGTAGCCGCAAAAAAGCATACGGCGGCAACCGATTTTCCCATTCACCCGCGCGATCGGTAGCGGCGTAGAAGCCGAAAACCCATAACTCGCTTGCGTTGCTGCTGCAGAAGGTCATACACAACAGTAGCAGCCTTTCGTTGTATTTTATAACAATACAGCACAATGTGTATATATGTGTGTACATATATATATCCAGCGGCAATGATATCTGCGGCTTGTTTCTCCTGCGGCTGCGGCTTGCCCGGGTGGTTCATCATCGTCGACGTCGTTGTTGCGATCGGGTTCGCGCCCACTTACGTAAGCGGTTACAGTAGCTGGTGTGTGGTGCACGTTCGCGGGAAAATTTGCCCCTCGTCAGAACTGGGATAAATTCGCCGCCGCCGACGGCCTTGATGATGCGAGAAAGTTGGCGCGCGAATTCAACTATTACCCGAACGCACTCGTTTATAATATCTCGTGGTCGTCTTCGGGATGCAGTGTGTATTTATGACGGAACACTCGAGAGAAGCAGAGCGAATTTTTAAGTGGAGCGCTCTAATTGATCATCTACTTAATTTCTGCCTATATTCACGTATACGTCTTTGTCGAATCCTAACTGATATCTCCTATGTGTATAATATATATCCGCGTGACAAGTACATTAATCAGTTGTGCATTATTCATCACTTTGTCGTCGATAATCAAACTTTCCATCGGCTGAATATAGTATATAAACACATTGTTTCGCCACAATGACAGATATCCACGAGAGAGAGAGAGAGAGAGAGAGAGAGAGAGAGAGAGAGAGAGAACGTGTCGTAACGACGAAAACTCGCGAACATATTAGCAAACTATCGCGCCTCTCCTGTATACACAAGAGAGGTTTGCAGTTATAGCACAGCAGTTTCGTTAGACAACACCGAATCAATCGTCGCGGCGTTGACACAAAACAGCGAGAGAGAGAGAGAGAGAGAGAGAGAGACTGCGTTCGTACCGCGGAATTTCTACTGCGCACGCGGCGTTTCATCCTTGAGTCGAGTGTCTTGAAGAAATCGGCAGCTATAACTCTCCTCTCTCGATGTTCCGTCTGCACAGTAAACGGATTAGTATGTGCAACTGTGGAGAATAATTACGCGGCGCCGTTACTGCCGCAGACGCCGTTGCTGCTGCTGTCTTGGGAAATTTCAATCTGGAGCCTTTATGAAAGCCGATGCGTCGTTCTTATATAGTTGCGAAAGTATTATATACTGGGACGCGGTTAAGAGTTTTCCCTTTGACGCTGCACCTGGAAATTAAAAGCGAGATTATACTCGGTTGATGCACACCAGTGAGAGATTTAATTTTCGCGGATTTAATAACTTCATATATATAGTTAATAATGTTTTCGCGCTTCTTCTAATTGATTATTTTAATATAAAGCGTCTATACACACTATTACCACTCATCTATTCAGGTTGATTATGCTTTGGAAAGCTCAATTATACAATTCAATTTATCGCGGAGAAAAGCATCGCACGCGCGATCGAATGCTCTCGTCGCCCTTAATAACCCTGTAAATTAACGCGCACATACCGATTTCAGGAGAAAAAAGTTCTATTTTTTCGATGTCTTACACGGCCTTTTTCAGCATCTGCAGTATATATATCTAGCCTTTCATTTGAAAGATCACGAATAACAAGTTCGAACAGCCTACTCCTCTTTTTGGCGGTTGTACATCGCATATAAGCGCGCGCTGCGAAAGCCAAGCGTAGGCAAACAAGTCAGTCCGGGCGCGATCTCGTTTTCATTAGCGAAGCCTAGGGAGAGCGAGAGGCATAACGATCTCGCGGTGTGTCCTCACCGCTCGCGCACATTCCTTATCGCAGCCTCGCGATCTCTGATAGAAGAATTAGGCTCTACTTAGCAGCCTCTAATTGGACTCGCTGCGCCAAGCCGGGAAGATCAGCGCGCTATACTAGCTGCATCTGTGTTGGTGTGTAATACCGCGAAAATTCAAACCGTGTGTGTGTGCGCGTATGTGTTCAGGAAAGGGAAAGAGCAGTGCGATGCGATACGTGTTTAGATAGGCTCGCAGAAAAGTGCTTGCTCGAGATTCGCAACGAGAGAAAAAAAAATCGAGTCTTCCACGGTATCTCGCGTATCCGCGCACCGATATTATAATCGCCGAGCAACACGAAACAATAAACCCGCCTCGACGATGCTAATCTCTCGATCGTCTTCGCAGCAGCAGGTAAAAAGGCACCGCGCGCGTATACGACGACTCGCCGGGTGATGAACCTCGCTCGCGCGCGCGTCTGCAGTATATAGCGTATTAGCGACGCTCGTTCGGGATATATAATACAGATAAGTATCTCGCGACGCTGCGGGCACTCTATGTATATATACGCGCACGGAAACCTCGCTGAATCTCTCGCTAGATTTTGCGAGTGAAAAGGGCGGTGTTACGATGGAGGCCGAGTCACCTATACGACTTTTTGCTCGAGCGTTATTTTGATGGACTAAGCGAGGAATGAGTTTCTGCGCGACGCGCGTTGTGTTGAGGGAACGCCCACTTTTGATGCTTCGGTTCACATGATGCTTTTGTTTTGCTGCGATGCGTTGAAAGCATAATATCTATCCGGTGGATCTATCGACGATGAGTTTTATATATATTTGTGCGCGAAGAAAAAAGAATTTTGTATTACAGTTGCTTTGTTCTTTTATAATATACACCCTTTACGCGCAGGAATAGAATATGCGTAATATGACGGCGTTCGAGTTGTTTCACCTCGTGATCTTGGTGGGTGCACCGGTTCGCCTTCGTCCGAGAGAAAGGACACAGAGGAATGAGGAAAAGATATCATCGGAGTAAGTTGAAGTATTTTGTTTTGACGAAAAGAAAGGTCCTTGACTTATACTCGTAATGGGCATGCCCTTAATGGAACTCATGCGTATATATTTTATATATGCGATTCCTCCTTTCGTAAAAATGTCGGAATCACTCTGCGCAATCAAAGTACTAACATCATCATCATCATCATCATCATTATTATTTTCTATATAAGTGATGCGACGAAAAATTCAGAAGTGGATCAAGGCCGCTTTTTGGAAGGCCAAGTGCAAGTAGCCAACCGAGACTTGTGCGCGTGAAATAGCATCAAGCAGCAGTTAACCAGCAAGAGGAGCCACGCGCTCTGCTGAATGAGCCAGACCGGAAGTAGGTTACGCGGTTGCGTCGTGTACACACACACACATACGCACACACACGTAACTAACTCTGCTATAGTATGCCTTCTCTTTCGCTGCTGCAGTGGGTTACAGTCTCGCGCGCGTCTCGAGAGAAAGTAATTAGAGATAGCCCGTAGTTTCCGCTCCGTTAAGTGTGCTACTGCTGCTGCTGCTGCTGCTCTCGCGTGTATTATGTACCTACGCGAGCTCGCGCTTTTGCGATCCTATTGTGAAGCAGCGAAGAGAGAGGGAGAGAGAGAGAGAGAGAGAGAGAGAGAGAGAGAGAGAGAGAGAGAGAGAGAGAGAGAGAGAGAGAGAGGTATATATCCGCGAGCGCAGTTTTACGCCCAAACGATACGGACGGCCGATAAGCGACACGTCTCAATTAGCATAAGCCTATACTGCTATGCCGAGTGTATATACACAATGTATAGAGCCTGGCGTAATCTGCCGCCTCGAGCAACGGGATTTGGATTATTGTCTGCAGCAGCTAGCAGTATATGCGGACTACGGGATGTGGGTTGCAAAGCTGACCGTGACATTCGCGAAACGATTGGATAAGTCGCGCCGTGTATTGCTATATATATCGGATCCTACATTTGTATATAAGCGTACTGCTGTATTTGGGCCAATCGGATGATATTATGAGAGCCGAGTCGGAGAGTTCGATGCGCGCTGCCATCATCACCCGCGCGGCCGCTTGTTGCTCGACGCTCTGTGCAAATGAGTGGCACAAAAATACGTTTTCTAATTACCGCTCGATCATGCGCAGACAATATGCTTCTAAAGAGAAAAAAAATGCAAACTAATTTATCTCTCAACCATCAACGTTCTATTATCCACTCCCATCTCTGCGCTGATGATCTGCATCAAGCGAGTGAAATTAAAAAAGAAAAAGCGCCTTCAACTTTGACTTCATTACAATGGTCAGTCGCGTAGACACGACATAAAAGCAATTACACCGCCGACACTCGCAGCTTGTGCAGAGTCGTGTCGTTTCCTGCTTTGGCATCGCGATATACTGTCTAGGAGAGCAAGAGAGGCCCGAGGCTGAGCGCGCGCGACCCGCGAGCGCATAGGGAACGCGCGCGAGAGAGAGAGAAAGAAAGAGAGAGAGAGCGTGATTTGTAGACGGACGATTCTTTCGACGCGACCGAGCGATTTACGAGGGAAGTGCGCGCGAGTCGTGCGGATGCAGACCGCTGCTCCGAAGATTTATTGGTGTTACAGAGGGAGACGCGCGCACTGAGCTGAGTATGTATGTATATACACGTGAACGAGATTAGAAAGACTTTTTGGTAGGTATATATATATATATATATATATATATATATATATATATAGGTTCTGATCTCGATACAGAGATCATTGTCCTTCTTTGCAGCACTGCGTTCGTCCGAACTGCTTATAAGGAGCGATTTTCAGATAGCGATTACAAAATCATTAAATAAGTCGGTGCCGAGGCAGAAGTATCTTAACGCTGCGCAACAGACATTAGTTCACCGCATGTCGCTCATCGGAAACAGATGTAATCGGCTCGCTCGAAATTCTAATGAGTGTGCGTCTCTCGAAAATTGCTCTCACTCCTCTATCTCTCTCTCACTCTCTCTTTCTCTCTTTCTCTCTCTCTCTCACTTGAAAACGAAGTTTTCAGAGGTACATAAGTAGCGAAAAATGCCAGGGGCAGTGTATAGCGCGTGGGCGCGGCTCATCGCTGTACTATATATATTCACGCGCGCACATTCATAACACAATATCGGGCGAAAAGCCTATTATACCGAGAGCGAAAACGGCTTAGTTATGGGACAGCTGCCTATTTATAAGCATATATATTCGCTCGACGATGAGAGAATATTATCGCGCATGCAAGAGAGGGAGAGAGAGAAACGGGTCACCTTGTTTACGATTCTCTTCCCAAGCGTATATAATAGTTCTGATCCAATTACACCTCGAGGAAATAGTTTCGACTCGAATTATGAGCGAATTATTTTTCTTATGGCTCTTTAATCGATGATAAATTATTAGTGGAAGAGAAAGAACGTAATCAATTGCCCATCGATTTGTTATAACCGCCATTAGCAGACAAATCGATACACTTATTACGAGAGCAATTTTTGCAGCTCAACAAAAACCTATGGCGCGCTCGACCTTCCACCACCCAATCATAATCTAGGCGTATGCGTATTAGTATAATAATGTAATGACGAAAAATCGCCGCTGGCTGATGTTGGCGCGTGGGCTGCAGCCGGCACGCGCAAAGGCACGTAATACAACTTCGTCGGGAATATCGAACTTTGCGCGATAGATAGATAGATAGACTGTATAATATACTCTTTCTCGAGTCCAAAGTCCCCGCGAGGAATTCAGCGTGGGCGACGCGCAGTGAAAGCCGCGGTATTAAGTAACTGCCGCGAGCGCGCGCGACAAAGCAGTCTGCGACCTCGGAGAGACTGAGAGTTATTATTGCGGCTTTCAAAGTGCGTTTTGTCTTCTCTTTCTCTTTATGTATTATATATTATAGTATAATGCCGATTTCCAAAATTTTGTAAAAATCGCAGTGACGACCACCATTACTTATACAAGCGACCTTGATCGCTGTTTAGGGGTGACGATTAGGTGTTCGATTTGTGCATCGGTATTTAAAGGTTATCAATTAATAAGGATTCGTAGAAACGGCGATAAAATTTTATTGTGATATATAAATAACTCGAGCTTTCGTCAATCTCCTTCTCAACGAAGATTAATCCTTCATTGTCTCTATATCTTTCTCTCTCTTATATAATATATACTTGGCTGACGATTCGTCGAAACTCGCGGGTTTCCACGAATATAACGCACGCTGCACAAATTGAAATAAAATATACGTGAATGTCGCCGTCGGCGCGTCCGAGCGTCTGTGTGTAATAGCGGTACACGAGCGCGCGCGCGATCGGATGAATCGATTTATCACTCTCTCTCGCTCGAGCTATATAGCGTCGCGATGATTTAATTGCGGTAAATCGAAGCTGAAAAGCGACTTGCGCGAGAGAGCAAAAACGGGAGACATACATGCACGACAATATATATCTTCTCTATATCTCTCTCTCTATATCTGTCACTCCTCCGCGGCCGCAACGAACGAGCGCAATATCCTTTCACCGCGCGACGCGCCAGCGGGCTACGATATGTACACTATTTCGAGTCGATATTGTCGTCATTCGTGATAAGCTAGCGCTAATTGTGCTGTGCTGTGCTTATGTTTATAGAAGCTGCGCTGATACATTACATGACAAACTGCGGACGAGTTTAATTTGCATGGCATCGATCATCGTCCTGTTCCACAATAATTATACTCTCGAGGTCTGCTGGAGCGATGAGTATACATAATTGATGAAAATATATTGAAAGAAAAAATCGTCGCGCATGAATATAATTATTAGATTACATTCCGTAATCAGCTACTTTATATAAGTAATTCAGTTAGATCGCGCGATACACATCGCAACTCTCGATTATAATCATCGTCAACCCTGTATATATACATATTGTACGAGAAGCCGTATAATTTATCTCAGAAATCGCATCAGCATCCGAAAATCATATATATCAGAAGAGTGCGATATACACACGGAGGTCCTCTCTCTCTCTCTCTCTTTCTTTCTCTCTCTCTCTCTCTCTCTGTCTGTCTCTCTCTCTCTCTCACTCTCTGCTCTCTCTCTCTCTCTCTCTCTCTCTCTCGCTCTCTCTTTCTCTCTCTCTCTCTCTCTCTGGTATAGGACACAAGTAGGCGAAGAGAAGGGAAGCGCAGCTCGGGAAGGCCAGCCGATTCTCACGCTGGTTATAAGGCACGGCCTCTCACTCCTGCAGCAGCAGCAGCTCTATGGCGTGCGGGTGAGCATCGGCGCAGAAAGTGAGTTGACGAGTTTCGGGTCACTAAGCGCAGCGCCGTCGCCGCTGCCGCTGCCGGATAGAGCAACAGACCAGTACTGTATATACTATATACCTACTACTACACGGTCTAGTTGCGACGCGTCATACGGTAAATCGCGCGATGTATCTGTATGAAAATGTCTCTTGTACGTAAATTAACGACTGGGCCACGTAAATTCTGCAACAAGAGATATCTTACCTATTATATGTTTACAGTAGTAATGTCTCAGTTTTTGTTTATTTCTCTCCGTGATGATACTGGGTTTTAGACTGCTTTATTTGGTATAACGATTGCGCGGCCTATATCTATATCAAGAAGAACGTCGTTAAAACAAGGTGCGGGAAGGAGGAGGGTCGTTAATTTAAATAGGGATTTCTGCAGCACCTATTTCACACACACAGATGTACACTGGTGGCAAGAAGGACGTATTTTGCAGCTGTAATGCATTTATAATCTTAAAAAGAGAAAATTGAGAAAAAATTATATAATTATGTAAAAAAAATAAGGCGTGGTAATTATTCTTTTTTTCTTTGATTGCAGTTCTATGTTCTAGTGATTGAAGTATGAACTCTTAACCTCAAAATGTAAAATTCATTAAATGTGACGATTTTGTACATTTTTTATCTTAGCTCGAATATAAATATATATCCACTCACTTATATTTACACCCCCATTCACGTTTTTATTTCACTGTTGCATACCCGTATACTTAATTTCTTTTTCCAAATTCTGAAAGGATCGTTTCAACGCATTATTCTCGGAATTCCAATCGCTGATGCTTATATTATTGTTAAGCCCAGCTCTTGGATGCATCGGATTTCATCGCCTATATAGCGCTGCTGTTGACCGCAAGAGCCAGCACAAAAACAGTCGGTTTTTTCCACTATGTAATAGATGCAACAACCATTCATAAAATAGTCATGATCGAGATAGGGATAGAGTAACTCAAGCGAGGAAAAAGTAGATTACACGCGAGACGAGTTATCATTACACGCGCAGCCCTTCAATTTCATCCGCGATATATATATCCAGTCTCTAGGATTTCCATTCACACCATCCCAGACACACTGCATTACGGTAATGAATATGCGCGCTAGCGTAATCCCTCCTCACACGAATTGTATATATATATATAGAACCAAGAAGCATCATCATCATCATCATCGCTGCTATGCTGCTGCCACATCCCTCCTGGCATAGCTGGTCTCTTTTCTCTTTCTCATCGTTGCAGCATCAGTAGCTCTTCCAGTGTATAGTATCTTAAAATATGCAAATTGGAGGCCTGTCGTTTCTGGAATAGCCCTTCTTCGCTCGATCGCTGCCGCTAGCTTTCGCTGCCTCGAATTTTATTAGCGAGTGTCCGCAGTCTGTCTGTCCGTCTCTGTCTGGGCTATGTATATAACCTCCTCTATACGTGCTGCAGTGGCGTGTGATCCGTGACCAGCATTATAGAATTCGTTATAGGCCGCTTTTGTTATCTTCTTATTATACCTATACTGATGTTTTTTTCGCAAATTGGCCTGTCCGGAATTGCTCCATTTTCGAGTCGAGCTGCCCCCGGGGAGACTATGCGGCTCTTTTGTGTATTATAATACATATATTACAAATATTTGCTTTGCACGCTCGTTTGCAAGTATACATAGCCAACGTTTACTATTAGCATATATATACCTGCTCAATTGATTACGGTCATGCGATCGATCTTCCGCGCTTTTGCATATCCCCGTATAATCTCTCCGAAAATCCGCGCGTACACACAGGGCCATTAGATCATCCAACTATGATGATCCAGCAAATACAAAGACAGACACGTCGAGTATACTCGCGTTTTCTCTGGGTAGCAGCAGCAGCCGCAGGTTAGTCGTCGTCGCCTCACTCTGGGTGAAATTATACGCTCGCCCCATGTATGGCAGCTTGTTTCATACCGACGAATGCGTGCTATAAGTCTCTCGATCATCGCGTTGCGTCCGAGCAGACCAAGGATTGCGGTTCCTCCTTGGCCTTCGAGTTTTGAGCAGCTGATGTCCGCGTGAGCTCTGGAATTCATCGGTTGTTGAGAGCTTGACTGATTAAATTTGGAGAAAGTTGTTTTTTATATTTTTTTTCGTATTACTGCGATTTCGCGGTGTATTAATTTTATTAATATTTTTTCTCAGCTGCAAATATCGGAAGTGTTGCGCAACAGCGATCATGAATTTCCAGCGGCTCTAATGCTACAAACAAAGCAACAAACGCCAGAGAGAGCTATATAATATCAGACATCACGCGCCCGTCATTCGTGGGATTCCGCGTGCGTGCTATCGTGGAATTACAACGTTCACCGGAAAATCTCTCGATCCTTAATTGTTTCGCCGCGTGGCATTGCACTTTCGTAATCGTTGTTATCCACGCACACACACATATTGCAGGAAGTATATATAGACAATATCCGTCGGTAATTCGTATATACAAGTTATACACGTGCGACGGAGACGTACCTTGTAATGCATCGTGACAATTTAGCTGTCAACTCATCGTGTTTTTCATTGTTCCGAGGTTAACGATTGCGTTCAATTCGCTGCATGATCAATCGAAATGACGCCTTATGCATATAAATTGTAAAATTTTATAATTTTCCGCGTAGATAGAAACGCTGCGCGAAGAGTGCGAAAAATGACTCAACGACGAAGGATATATATATATATTGTATACACCGAGAACACGCGCATATTTTTTCCGACTATAAAGATCAAATAACACCTGCAGCAACGTGCGTATAAACATATACGCACCCGCGGCTCGAATATATATAATCATCGCGACGGCGGCGATTACGCAGTCGTCGATTCTCCCGCACGCTTTATAACGCATGAATTAAACATAGATCTCGCAGTCAGTCGGCGCGTATCGTTTGGAAATTAAATCGTCCTTAATTTTTTCCTTGCTTCTGCGCGCGGGAAAAATGCCGCCTTGTGTGTCGCAAAGATATTTTTATAATATTCTCGATTTGTCTACGAGAATCTTGTATATGTATATATATATATATATATACACAAATACCGCATATCCGCACGCACGCGCAACTTTCTCGCACGATTTCCCCGCTCTTGCAAATTATTAAGTATGTACGGGTACTGCACAAGTATATAATTATCCACTAATCACTCTCCCCACCTCATCGAAGCTTCACTCTTATTTTCCCTATATATATACATATACATATACAGTCGAACGATCACGAGGGTCATTCGAATCGAATTAGCTCGTCTGCCATAATCTTGCAAATATTAACTCTCTCTCTCTCTCTCTCTCTCTCTCGCTTTTTCGCGGCGGCAAGCTTGCATAATTAGCCGCTGTGCAGCGCAGCCACTAATACTCTCTCGACTCTACGGCTTGTCATTAAAAGTATAGTACACATGCGCAGACAGGGGGTGCCATGACGTGAGCTGCTGCTGCTGGTGCTGCTGTGTTATATGCAGCACTTAAGCGAAAGGCTTTTTCCGCGGAACCCAGGCAAATCTCCGGCTCTCTCTCTCTCTCTCTCTCTCTCTCTCTCTCTCTCTCTCGCTGGCACAGGTCAATACCACTAGGCGAAGGTGGCCGCGCGGCGCAGAAAACGCGTGTATATAGCGTGAGTTCAAGGCACTTTTTCCCGTCCTCCTACTCCGCCAGCGAGTGTGTGTCTGTATGTATGTGTGTGTGTATATATATATAAACTCTGGTAAACGCGGACGAGAGCCGAGAGCGCGTATAAACGTTTCCTCGAGTTTCCTTTCCTCGAGTAGTCAAGAACTGCTGCTGCTGCTGCTGCTGCTCGGACTGAGGTGGAAGAGAGAGAAGGAGAGAGAGAGAACTGAAAATGATTCCCCCTGACCTTCGGGTGCAGTACGCGGCGTTGCTGCGCGGGCGCCAAGCTTGTGTGTGCACGTTACGATATACATCGTGTATATATATAATACAGGTCGCTACTTTTACTCGCGTTCGATTGATGAACGGTTTTGTAGCTCGATGTATCTAATTTTTTTATTTAGCGAAAAATGTTTACTTTCCCTGAACTTGTGGACAGATATTTGTGTGTGTATATATATATGTGTATATATACCATATCTGTGCGGTACACCTCTAACCAAACAAAAATATGAAAGTTCTTGCATGTATATATAATGTATACAGCTATGTAGACACACGCAAGCGTATAATCGCGCTTGAGCTTACGCGCGCATTCGTCCCGTGTAAACGGCGTAATTTCAAATTTCCCAGGATCGTCGCATAAAATTATATATATATATACGCGCGAGGATCAGCCAAGCCACAGCACGGCAAACACACACCGTTCTTATAAATCTTTCCCCTCGAAAAATGAGCATCACCTCTAGAGAGTAGGTATACACACACACACACACACTCCACGCGGTCGATATCAATTAAAAGCCACATTCGCGGGGCGAACGTGCTGAAAATTTATGAGGCCCCAATGTGGTGCAACATACACACACACACCGGGCACATCTCCTTGTACGTTCAAAGCGTTCGCGCGCGTTAATAAGCTCGCGGCTTCGAATTTACTGCCTCGGAGCGTTCGCGGGGCAGAAAAAAAGGGAGGAGCGCGCGCGCAACACCTTGACCTTAGCGCAATACCCGTGTGTACGTGCTCTACACGTTTATGGCCATATCGGGCTAGAGCGCCGAGGCTGCCGCTGCTGCCACGCTCTTCCTATCCTCGATTACATTACGCGAGCGTTTCTTTCACCGACGATCCTCTCGTTTCGCGGATTTTCGCACGCCGAGTATTTGTGTGTGTGTGTGTGTGTGTGTGTGTGTGAGAGAGAGAGAGAGAGAGAGAGCTCGTTATATACACGTCTATATAGCTGTAGCAAACTTTTTTTTCTCCGAGAGGCGAATCAACTCATGTCTATAATATATATGCACAAGGTCTTGTATATAGTTTGCGAGAAATTTATATCGGCACGAGAGACTTTGGTATATAATTAATCATCAGGAGACGGGAGAAATTATTATTCGGAGAGAATGAGAGAAAAAGAGGAGGAAGCAGCTCAATTAAAGCTGACAAGAATTACTCGACAAGGGAGCATCCGAAAGAAAAGCTTGTTATTCGGCAGCTGCGCACGATTCTCTAATGGAGACGTTAAGTAGATTAGACGGCCGATTTGCTCGTCCGCGCGCGGGCTCTTCTCTGTGAAAAGGTGATTTCCGCGATATTTTGCCCTCTTATATATATATACTTTTGTGTGTTTGTGTGTGTGTGTGTGTGCGTGTGTACGCAAAATCGCGTGACTAGCCGGACTGCGCATACGTATAAATCGTTAAGGTATAGCTGCTGCTACATTCAGCTCTATAGAGCTCCTTTTCTCTCTCTCTCTCTCTTTCTTTCTTTCTCTCTCTCTATCCATATATATATACATATATATACACCTCTAAGCAGAGTTTCCGCAAAGCCGATTCCAACCCACGAGATCGGTCGTGTGTTATTGCGCAATTCCACTAAAGTGAGTGCACCATACGCTATGGGATCAACTATAATACACGAAACTATTTATCCTATATTATACTGTCACTGAGATGCGAGAAAAAGAGAGAGAAGCTTGACTGCTTTATTTCTGCCGGTGCGTGCATGCGTGCCTGTGTGAAACTGGCGCGTGTATTGTTCTCTCTTATAGAAGGACAATGAGAGGGCAAAAAAGATTCGTGGTCCCGGCATTGACCTTTGGGAAATACCGTCTTTTTTAGCATGAGAAATTTGTGTGATCTAAACTTCCGCACTTTTCTAATGAATCCGCGTCATCTGAGTAAATTACTTCACCAACCGCTGTATATACTCAAAATAAAACAGACAGGCCTTTTTTTCATTAGCTCGGATCTACTTTCATTTTCTCCGTCTAGTCAAGAATCCATCTTGCTCGAAATCTTTGAAAGGTTTCTTCTCCTCGTTCGTGAGTACGCAAGTCGACGGTCTCTCTCTCTCTCTCTCTCTCTCTCTGGTCTCCCTTTGCACCCTATTCGCGAGCCGATCAAATAACGAGTTTTTTCTCTCACTCTCTATCCTCGTTCTGGCTTTACAGTAAAAACTAGTTCTTCTGAGAGCAAGAGAGAGTTTTTTCTAATATTATACATTTTGTGCAATGGGCTTTTAAGTGAAAACTCATCCCGATATTTCGTCGCGATCGCGACATATAATCGCGCGGCTGATACCGAAACTCAATTTGCAGAACTCTATGAATCTTTCGCTAATCACTGGAATTTTCGGAGCTGCTTGTATGGAGTAAAAATTGTATTATAGAATTATACGTCTGATTTGTTTAAAAATAGATGAAGAATTCGCTCTTCCCTAAGAGAGGGATATATATATATATCAATTGATAACAATTGATTTATAATGGTATCTAGTGTCTGCATATAGACGAAACAGAAGCCGAGAAAAACTCACTCGATCGTATCGCGATGTACTACTGACTTTCCATAAACTCGACTGATGCCGTCGCTGCGCGTATATATATATATATATATATATATATATATATATAGGCGTACATGTTTTAATAATACGCGAGGTATACAGTTAGTTCTAGCTTAGCAGCGCAATACGATACATACTCTCTCGTATCACCGTTAAATTTCACTCTAATTTATATACCGCATGCGCTGTCTTTCGCTCGCTATGATGAATTTCGTCGCTGAGAAATTGCCAAGACGCATAAAGTATTAATTACCCCGCGCCGGCGGATCCCTCGATCATTGAAGAAAAATTGTCAAGTGATTAGGATATGTATCTACAGCACGTCGGAGTGCAGTCTATTGCACGAGAGACCGTAAATCAGCCTTGAAAATATTCCAAGCCGCGCGCGCGTAAAAAAGGGAAAAGCTATAGCCAATATAACCTCTCTCCCGTTGCAACTTTACACACGCATACATACATAAGACACATGTATATAATAACCGATCAGCTGTGTGATGCAGCGGTCAGCTTATCTCTCTCCCTCGCTCATATTAATTGTTTTATCTTTTATTTACAGGTAAGTCATTTAGCGGCGCTCGCTTAGTCCCCTGCTGTTCGAACGAGCGGTGGCGGTACAGCAGCAGCAGCAGCAGCTGCTGCTGCGGCAATACCGTTACGGGCCGAAGGCCGAAGGTCGAAGATGCATCTTCTCTCTCTTCATGGCGTCGGGGCGAGTATAGCGTAAGCACGACATCGATTAACATTCTTTTAGGCCGTATAGTTCGCGCGCGTCTCTCGAACTATCTCACGCTCGCGTGCGCCCACCGCGCGCATCAGCCTCGTCTATTTTAAACGCGCAGCTCTCGCATCAGCTGGTGCGGCTTCTATCTCTGTCGCGCGTATGGACAGGAGCTTTGCGGGGCGTTGCGCCGACGTTGCGATTGCAAATCTGTCGTGAGCGCGCGAGGTGCACCGCGCTTATGTATACCTGCTGCTCTTTGATGAGGCTGTATTTGCGCACTCTCTGCTGCTCTACCGATGACGCACGCGTGTGCTTTTTAATTTCGCGACTAAGCGGGGGTATATTATATATATACATATATAGCATAATCATTGAGCTGTTTCTGTGCGTATATGCGCGTGAGATTTTTTCTGGTTTTATCTCTACAGTGCAGAATATATACGCGTTATAGCGCAGCCGCTAGAGCGACCAAACGTGTTTCAACTAATGGCTCTTACTTGCGGGCTCTATACTGCAGAGTAATAAGAAGCGAAATTTTTCATCATCAGCTGTATACGTAATTAAGATAGACACAGTCCTCGGACATTCGCAACTTATGTTACCATACGCGCAGCATGCGCAAACTTGATCTTCATCGCGATCGGAAGGAAAAAAAATCTTTTCGCTGATAAAATCAAACCACTCATGCCCATATAATAATCATAATAGTAGTGCTACATCAGTCGACTCGTCTCCAGACGACGCGTTATATATAGTCTACGTATAGGAAAAATGGCCAAGGTCGTAATTCTAGCTGAATTTGCGGTCGCGGTCGCGTCCCCGCGCGTGAGAGATATATACGTGACGCGTGTGACGCAATGGGAATTTTTTCGAGAAACTATATAGTCGAAGCACGGCGCGAAATGATCCGCGGATTAGCGGTACATTGCGTCGTCGTTGTCGTCGTCGTCATCGCGTCCACTATATACACGCGTGCCTCGTGTTTTTACGCGAGCGCGTAGGTGTGCCGCGGCTGTGGAGTAGTGTATGCCTCTTCTCTCGCGGCGATAAATTTTACTGGAGCGCGAGTGGCTTTGTTTTTTTCTTTACAAGCGTTCGCGTGAATTCTTTCTCATAGAGGGATTATTCACTCTTCTTTTGCGGAGCTGCGTGCGTCTTTTCTATAGTCGCGTATGCCGAGTTTAATTTCAGCCATCTGGGTTTATATACGTTCGGTTATTAACTGTCAGAGTTACAAGTGCGTCCGAAACGTGGGAGAGTGAATCGCGACGTTCGTGTGTTTCTCGGTACATAATATATGCGACGGGAACAATTATCCGGCTCGTCGTGTTCGCGTTCGTTTGACAGATGCATCGGTGCATAGGTATATATAAATGCAATAGCGGATCATCGTCAGAGTTATCGAGTCGACAATAATTCGCGTGAGTAGATTGCTATCGGACACACATTACACCTGCGATATGCCAGAGTCATCACACTATATGCATGCACGCGCGTATATCGCGAAAATAAAGTCGCCGCGAGTTTTGCCAGATCATTAAAATCATCAGGGAGTGTGTGCATATATATATAGATAGATACAGAGAGAGAGGGAGAGAGAGAGAGTTCGTCGCAATGCTATATAGCCGCGCGCGCGAATCAAATTATGCGCGTCGCTATAATCGAACGAGCATAGCGCTTTAAAGGACGATGACACCGCGCGATCTGTCGGCGCAGATAAGCAGCAGCAAAAAAGAAGAGAGTTAGTCTCTTCGATTCGAGAAAACGAACAGCTCGCAGACTTTATCTTTTTCTCTCTCTGTTTCTTAACTCATGCGCATGCCGTCTCGTGATGTGTCTATAAATAGATCAAGCTCGCGCGTTTTATATATATACCTGTATATACAAAGTATACGTTCAAAATTTGCATGGCGCCGCCGCGAAAAAGCTTCATTAAATTGTCCGTCATACTGCGCCGGCAACGTGTAATTGCCTTTTCAATAGAGCGCGAGGATAGATATCACAGCCGGCGATTAGTTGCACAAGCGCTTATATATATATATATATATATCATTTATTTATAATCTTGAAAAGTGAAAACTCGCGGGAGCGTGTAATTAATGCGCTGTCGTCACCGATCGGGAAAATGTTTTCTAGTATGAGGGGGAGTAGTGGTAGTAGTAATATTATAGTTCGAGAGTTGAAGTAGCCAGTACAGTTGGAAAAGTTTGGAAAACTTGCTTACAATATTCAACATTGACGCTGCTCTCTCATATATACGCAGTAGAGGAGTAGTTTATAAATACAAGACACATTCCGGGTAGAATGAATGTAATTAAAATAGGTGCGTCTGCGTGTATTTGTACTTATAGCGCTAACTGTGAATGATTATGTCACGATTATGTGGGTCGCATGGCAATTAACGATGACTGACTATATACCGATGTTCTTTGTGACCGCCTGTGTGTGCGCACGCTTGCTTATAATACGATTAAGAATTTTAATTTTCTAATTAATCTACTCTCTGCAGAGTTATAGTGTTCTTTATTCCCCGCGGACTTTGTATACAGCGCAAGAACGTGTAATAAATATCTCAAAGCAACGAGTCACAACAACAACTCAATTATATACCCCTTCGTGCAAAGTCACTTGAACGATTCTGCAAAAAAAATATGCCGTGGGTGTCACAGTCGGTCGTCGGCGTTTCACCATATAGCTGGCCTTGATGCATCGATACGAATGACTCACACATCGCTGCAGTCGTTGCTTTTCCTTTTCTACAACAAGTCCAAAATGCATATTCCCGAACAAAAGCACGCGATCTGATCCTCTTTTATCATCTGTATACCGATCATATATCTATATATATATATATATATATATACGCACACCGGCCATTAAGCGCCACCCGCTGGGCCATCGTTATCATCTTCTTTTTTTCGGATCCACACGCCCATTTTCGCCCCGCGTCTCAATTTCTTTCTCGCGCGCGGCGATTGATTTTTTGCTTCTCCCTTTTTGCTTGAGTTATATGCAGCATCAGCGGAGCGGCATGAATCATTCGGCATAGCGTACATCGAAATGAGAAAAAGCGCCGCGAGTGCTTATTTGGCCACGTGGGTTTATTCGATCTTCCATTGCGAGTTTGCTGCGGCACTAAATTACGCATCGGCGCTCGTCCGTGCGCTTCGAGTCTGAATCTTATTAAAGTTCGCGCCGCTATTTATATACACTTATATACACACGGGATGTACGCCAGTTACGATGTATTACGTGCCGGGAGACAAATACACAACGACTCAATTCGCCGAAATCCACCTTCGCATAACTCTCTGCAACCCCTTGAGAGAGAGAGAGGGAGAGAGAGATTCCACCTGCGAGGCGCAATATTTTTCTCGGCGATGCCGTTTAGCGCTCGAAATTCCCGTCGTCGCGATAACTCATACAGTCCGAGAGCCCCAAATATATATATATATATACACGCCGCGAAAGAGATTCAGAGACTGCGGGCAGTTCATAAATCGACCCGCAGTCGTATCACAACACACACGGGCCGGTAGAAAGATGAGACTCCAAAATTATATACGCAGGCAGATATGAGGCGGATTCTAAATGGGATAAGAACGCAGCTTGATGCATACGCAGAAACCTGAGGAATTAAGGATGGGCCGAGAGAGGGATAATGAAACCCGGGCGACTCACATTATCAGCGACGACGCAGTGATTTTTTTTGTGGCGGCAAAATTTCGAGATTTTTACTTATGGGATATCATATAATTTGGCAAAAATGACTCTCACAACGCAGCTTTCTCCTATCTATTCCGCGGAAATTGCAGACGAGAGTATATAACAAAATCTTTATATACGCTCGCGGAAATTCGAAAATTGCGTTGCCGATTTTTGCGTATATATATATATATATATAGAGAGAGAGAGAGCTACGCGGTATAGCAGCAGTGAGTTCTCGGAAAACTCCAAAGCTTTACGACTGCAGAGAGATTTTCCGGAAGAATCTCGCGTAAAATTATTGCGCGCGGCGTGCATAATGGCCTACGCAAGTTCCATTGGGTCTCAGTTGATTGCAAATTACCTGGTATATATTCCGGAACGTGCAAATTTTAACTTCGAATTTTGCCGAAAATCCAATTTCTTTTTCAACTACACCCCGAGATAAAACGCATCTCGCGCCGCATCGTTTAATTTCAACCCTCTCTTGACTTAATGAAAAAAAAAACAAGATCGAGCTCTCACAAAATCGATCGAGGAAATATAAAGCCGATCGTCGCATCGGGTTATCCAATAACGCAAAAGAAGCAAAAAGTGGCAGAGCGTATATATATGTATATGTGAACCTGCGCCTTCCAAAAGGTATTCCAAAAGCGCGCGCGTATATCTCGATCGGCGCACTATACGAAAAAGGGAGAGTAAGTATATTAAAAAGAGGAAAAACGCCGGCGGCTCTTGCCGAAAAGAGAGTCGCGCGCGCGGGCTGTACGTTCGATGAACTCATCGCGCGCGGAATCTGCTGCGCGCTTATATACTCGAGACTTTAAATCACGAGGGTAATGCCCAGGAATTTTTAGATTGATAAAATTACTCTCAAGGCAACGTTGAATTTTTTTTCTCTTTTCATTCGCGGAACGACGAGTATACGTACCTATCGACGTGAAAAAATCTGCAATTTTGATTTATAATTACGGCGATATATATGTGCAGTATATAACAAGCGTTACCTCTCGCGCGGTTCGACGAGGCTCTTTATCGGCAATTTGTTTAAAAGCCTCTCGAGAATTCATCTGCGATGCGGGTATATATACAACAAATTACAATAAAATTTCCAGTTTCTGGGCCCAAAGTATAAGAACAGTTACTTTTATATCACTGATGCAGGCGTGGAAGAGAGAGAGAGAGAGAGAGAGAGAGAGAGAGAGAGAGAGAGAGAGAGAGAGAGAGAGAGAGCTGAGCATGGACGTACTCGACTGTTCAGCAATACAAGCGCATTCGGATTTTCTGCACGTCGCTCATCGATACAGCCTCTCTGTCTCTCATCCCTTGAACTCCCGTTTTCTCGCAAACTTCTTCTCGTGAAAATTCTCTCTCGCATAGAACTCCTCTCCGCGATCAGTACGTGCATCATATAGTATATATTACAAACGACCAGAGTTCTTCGACGTTTCGTCCTGTGACTGTAATATATTTTATTCCCCTCGATTTTTTGCGCGATATTCGTGCGATTTCGCAATTCGATTATTCGATCGTCGTCTTGCTCGAGCATATTACGACACAACGTTGGTGAATTCTCTCTCTCACTCTCTACGGGCAAGCTTTGAACGGTAAAAAGCGCACTGCAGCTATCTCGAAAGAATTGCAGAAGAGCGTGCGGTATACCTATATGTATAGCTATACTCGTCTTTCCTTTTGTCCTCCTCTGTTCTCTCTCTTTCTCTCTCTCTCTCTCTCTTCTCTCTCAGGCAGCTTTCACCTTTTATTTCGTTTCGATCTTCCCTCCTGACCGGTTTTTAATGCGTTTGCGATCTTGAACGCAGAAGAGAGCTATATGGCGGCTTCGTATCGCTCGCTCGTCGTTTTCGGCAGCGACAATTAATCCTCGATTTAATTTATTTCACCTGCAGCGATATATAGCTCATTTAATGTTTGCCTGTATAGAGAGCAGAGATTATCTCCTATAATATATAAAGTGCGTGTAACGATCCGAGAAGAAAATATTATTGCTGATGTATAAAAAAAACTTCGGACGGATTACCCCGGCGCGTAGTGTTAAATTCCATCTGAAGAAAAAGCCGCAGGGTTATATATATATATATATATATATGCATACAATTCTGCAATCCTTGAGAAAACCAAACCGATACAGCCATCTCTCTCGCCGATTGCGTTGCACACACGTCCCTTTCTCCCTCTTGTAATTGGAATCGATCTCGCGCGCCGCGAGGAACTAGTTGTCAACCGATGTAACTCGCCGATAAGCCAACGTCTCTCTCTCTCTCTCGCTATATATGTGTACTTTTACACACACCGTATATATATAATACCAATAACATAGAGTACAGCACAACCGCATCCATCCTGTGTTGTACATCGATGCGTATACGAAAATTTTTCGATGCAAATATTAAGAAATGATTATCGCGCGGTGTATAACTTGCGCTTTCGATGGTTATCAAGTCGATGTTTGCCTTCGCAGGGATACGCCAAATTATACACTGTATACAAGTGAGATAGAGAGAAAACGGATACGCTTGTGTATTATTGCGTTTTCTAGTCTTATTGCGGGAGGATGACTGTGTCCGCCGGGATCGAGACTACTACGCTAATTTGTGACTTTAATGGCGGCGGAGATGTGAGCGATTATTTAAATTGCAGGATTGATTATAGAGACTCGTGATAATCCTGCTCTCTCTCACTCTGTCTTTCTCCCTCAGGGGGAAAACGCGCGACTTTTGTATTATTATTTTTCCTCTCGATTTTTATGACAGTCGCAGCACGTGTAAGTGGTTAATTTTCAAATAAGACGAGATCGTGTCGTTTTGAAATTATGCACCGTGATGGTGAGTATGCACTGCAGTTGTTTTTCCTCTGTAGAATATATATATATATATATATATATACACATATACATATACATATATAAGAGTTTTGGTATATATTCGCTTGTTAAAAGTAAGTTTCTGCGCGCATACGTGAATCAGTATTAGCGTGACTTTCATCGCTGAATTTATTGGGATTTACCCAAGTTTTCTGCAGTCTGACTAGCTTATAATACGGGACTTCTTTTACAAAGTTTGCGCATAATATTCAAATGTGTGTTATATCGATTCCAGAAAAGAGATGAGGAAATAGAGGGTACTTTGCAAAACTCAGCTGTTTCTCCTTAATTATATGATTCCATCATATATGAATCATCGAATAATATTCGCTACAAAATAATTCGAGTATGTATCACAGTCCTTTAACGATACCATTATAACACTTCTCGATCTAATCGCATCCAAATGACCGATTAAACCAGCTGGTCTCGTCAAAAAATCTCAATAATCCTCGTTCACCTAACGTAAACCAAATGCGAATTCGTATAAACGCGCCTTATGGGTGATTCCGTCCTGATCCTTTGCAACATTTATACTTTTCCTTCACAACTCACGCATATACTCGACCATCGGTGCGCACGCATGTCTTTAAATTTATACTCCGAATTAATGCAAATCAAGTTCGCGCGAAACAAATAAATTTTAATGGTCATATATATGAGATGCTTTTATCGCTGCGGACAATCGTAAATTCGTCGAGCTCCCGTAAAATTGCTGCGGATCGGTTCTCCGCTGCGGCTGCATGAGAGATATAGGCAATAATGGCCGCGGTTGAACAAAGCGGACTGCACGCACGGAATACGTACACAGTAGCACACATACAGCACAAACGCCGCTTAATACAGTTTCGAATTACCGCGCAGATGCATCGCGGGCTGAATATCTCCGAGCGCGCGAGTATGCCTATATATATAGAGCTTCTAATAGTGCACGAAGGCAAAGAGAGATAGAGATCGCGGGAGGACGACGCGCCGGATGCTGTTGTGTTTTCTCAGACAATTAGTTTATCGCTCTGTGTGTTTATTCTTCTCTCGGGAAAGCGTGCCGTGACCGGCTATGTGTGTGTGTCAATAAGATAAGGAACACCGCGATGCTGCTACTGTTTCGTTATCGATTATCAAATAATGGTATAAATTGGGCTCACCGTTATATTTTATATATATATATATATTTGTGTATTATATGCGGATGCAGTTTGTTGCCTTAGCCCTATATATACAAATCTTTTCAGTAATATACTACTAATAATCGATTCGCATGTATACAGACACACACACACACACTCACACATACACATGTATAATTATATAATTCAATCACGAAAATAGAAAAAACTTCAGCCGACTAATTTCGCGCTAAAAGCCTATGTAGTATAGCAGCAAATCCTCCTCGCGCGCAGTCATAAACCGCCTCTTTCTCTCTTACCGCGCGCGGCACTAAGCACACATAGTACACACGCGGAAGTGCAGTAGTAGCCAGCTTAGCTTAGCGATATGCCGCACTGACCCCCTTATTACGAATGTCCGTTAGTCCCACATACATACACACTCCACATACACGCGCTTATATATACACTATATACTTGCACACTAGTCAGCGCGCATACCAGGCGTTCTCCCCGGCGCGTAATCTCCATGCATCGCACAATGCGCGCATCCTTATACGCGGCGCATATTTCCGATCCCATCACCTTGACCATCGCCGCGCGCACTTTCACGCTTTTACACGCTACGCACGCGGCTGTATACATTTATATATATATATATATATATATACATATGTGTGTGGAAAGGAGTTCGCGTTCTCTTTCTTTCGCCGCCGCTACAGCGGCGTGTGTATGTGTCATTGCGCTCCTTTTTTTCATGTTTCCATATCACGGCTAGTTTTCCGGTTTATATATATAGGCGTGTCGCTGCAGTGACATTCTTGCAGAGGTGCGCGATGTTGAACTGTTGGGTTTGACATTTTTCGGCAATGAATGCCAGAATGCGCGATAAGACTTGCAGGCGATTATAATTATATATATATATACTGTTTTGGCGAAGGGAAAGTCTGCAGCGCGGGGTCACGCTGCCGGATTCTCTGATCTCATGCGTATTATATAGCGATATATATATATGACACAATAGCTGTTTTGTATATACGCGTGACATCAGAGCTTTGTGGCTTTCTCGAGATTTTTTTTCGATATATACCGACGGAGAAGAGAAAACGGATCTTCTTTGTTTTTATAATTGGCTACTTGTGTCGTTTCTCATAGAGCCGTGTATATTCGCTGCGCTGATCATTACATAAATCGACGATTTCTTTGTAGCTTTTGCCGCGCGCCACATTATATTCAATATTCGATTCCGCACGCAAGCTATAAAAGTCACGTTTCTATACTCATCGTTGCATATTACGACTTTGGTTAACAAAAAAAAGGATTATAATATCCGCGCTAAAAATGCGGTCTATTAAAAACGTATAATATCTTGCGCAAGCATGGAAATTTCATTACCCCCGTTTAATAAAGTCACAGATACACAGCTCGTCGACGGCTAATATCGTTAAGCACGCTCTCGCGAGAAAGGAGAACGCAACGAATCGGACTGTCTAACTCGGCGATGGAAAACTTCGTCACGCTGCACCGCATGGACGAGTTAATTTTCCGGTGCGGTGAGCATCAACCGCTCAGTTTTCTTCGCGTGTAACCGGCAATATATATCCTAATCATAAAGATGTCGCTCCTCTTTATATACGCGCGTCAAAAGAGAAAGCTCAGCGGCGCGAGTAAGTATTCATTTGAAAATTCTTATATATATATATATATAAAACAGCGGGTCATATGTAGGCTATATACACATCTCGCTGACTTCCGCGGATTGATTTACATCGCGTTTGAGCTTCGGCCAGTGGATGCTTCCTTGTTCAGAATAACGTACATGGCTGCAATCGCGAACTTTCGAGAAATTAGCCGAGTCATTATACGACTGCGTTTACGCGCGTCTCCTTTTTATATACTATAAATTCAATCCTATTCTATATACACACACGAGCTCATTTTCGTTATACTCGCTCGATTATGTAAATATGTATATTTATAAACGCGGTTATATACTCAACGATGTATCTCGAATTGTGCGCTACCCGCCCCTATATAATGTTTTCGCGAAAGAGATTTTTATGTAACGTTGAGGCTTTTCCGAAAAAAAGGCGCTCACTTAGGAAGAGATCAATTACGTGATTTCGAGCAGAGTTTAGAATTTTAAGGGGCACTTGAGATCAGCAGGCACGGCAAAGTGCCCGGGAATGTTTAACTTTCCCAAATTTACGGGCATCCTTAAACTCGCGGAGTAAGAGAGAGAGAGAGAGAGATGCATTACCGACGAGTGAAATGTGTCGAAAGAGAGAAAATCGAGCAGGAGCGTTCATAATTATATTTGCCGGGAGCGCGGGGCTAGAAACGGGGTTACATAAAAACTTGGCACTTATAACGAAGGAAGGAATAAAATCTTTCGGAAGCACCGTGTTTAAAAGCGAATTTTCCTTACGCTACCAAGCTACGTGTATACATATCTCTCTTCGACCTAAAAAACTCACCTCTCTCGCTCCTCTGAATTCAAATTTGCCACTTTCACGTTATGTGTATATAAGCCAATGCAAGATGCAGGCATCCGCTGCGCAGATGTTTACCCTACGCGCGAAGGTATACAAGATAGCAGCTGCTGCAGCACTTTCTCATCATCTTAAACAATACTTTCTCGCTGCAGCAGCTACAGCTTTTCGCGGAAGCAGCTCTGCAATAACCGATCTTCTCTGACATCACACCCGCGCGCTGAATATTATTATAATATGCGCGAAGATCGTATCGCTGCAGCGCTCGGGCTCTATATTGGGGATTACGCAAGAAATTTACTCTGTCCCGATGCCTTTCTAATACTCGATAGTCGAAGAGGTGTGCACATAAGCATATACAGATACGCCTATTACCAAGCTGTATATCGCTGATGAATTGGCTCGGGTTTTGCTCGCTCGAGTTTCGCTTATTCGTGCGTGGCGTTTCCTACCCCTTCCTCTAGCTTGTCACCTTTTTTATTTGATATTGTTACGACTGCATATTGCAGTCGGCTGATTAATCGAATCAAGAAGCTCGTTGCTGTGATTTGCAGTTTATTATGTAAAATGGAAGAGAATATCGTGTACGTTCTATCCGTAGCTTATCGCCTCTACTTCATGCTTTACGGTTCAAAGTCAAATCGCCTCCAGCATTGTTATAAAGCTCGTTGTTTCTATACGAAAATATATACCCCTATATAAGTATCGCCCGTCAACGGCACGGCTGTGATGAAGGTATATAGCATCAACCAAAAATTACTCCTTCATTTAGCTTCCTTGGCGTCCCTCGATAAAAAGAGCCTCTACACGTTGACATTCATCATATTTTACCAGTGTAACAAGTGGCTTGCTTTATCGGCGCAATTTCGCGGCCTAAACCGCGCCGAGGGCCTGAAGTCAGGCCCATAATTAAGCCGCCCTTCGCGTATTAGGCGCATCGCGACTCTGAATTTATATGCATCCGATATTCGGGCTGCGTACATATATAAACCATCAAAGCGCTTATTATTATCTATACTGCAGATGACTCTTACCGACTCGAGGCTTATATATATATATATATAGTTGCGCGGCGGCCGATGCAGGAGTTACGAGTACCGAGAAGCTGGTGCTGCTGCTATCGAGATCGTGAGTTTTCGTGCGCGCAGGTATATGTACACCGACAGCGCGTCATTAACCTCGTCTTTTTTCGGCGCCGAAATATAAATATATATATATATATATACATGTTTCTTTACAAGGTTTATTCAGTCGGCCGTGTGATTTACGACGAGTTTGTAATTTTAATCAACGATTTTTCTTTTCTATTGCAGGTGAGTTATTATACATTTATATACCGAACGCCGTTGCTGTTTACTGAATTGCCGTAACGTACGTAAGATACGCATGTATATATAGTTATTTTATAATCCGAGGCGATCCAAAATAAAAACAAAAGTAACACTGAATCTCGATGGTAAGAGCAAATAGCATATATCCCTTCTTATCGCGTCTTTTCCAAAAGAATCTTCCAAAACGGGCGTAATAAAATATATCTATATATACCTTCATTCTTCGGCATCAGCCTAATTTATCTCGGCGACGAAAGAAAAGCGCGGAAACACCGCGAGATCTCTCTCCCTCTCTCGGAACAATCCCCGAGTTCGATTCATCCGGAAGCACGCCTGCGACCAGAACCACACGAACCCGCATCGCTATATGTACTCGCGAGATAAAAGCTGTTGGAATAAGCGATTTCATAGAAGCCTACGTCATAAGGCAAAAATGTATCAACAGTGAGAGAAAGATTGTTTATAGTATGGTGTGGGAGAGAGAAAAGTAATTGATACTGTATAAGTATGTGTATGTGTGTATGCTGCTATGGAGAGTTGAATATAGCCATCAGATTGCTATAGGTTCTCATTCTCTCTGCGACAGTCCGAGTGGTTAGTTGGTCCTTCCTTAGTGCGTAAAGAATAAAGAGCATTATAAAGTTTATGTTAAGAACTTTATTTAATTAAAATATCCCATATTCCAATAGGTTATGGGCCCAGTTACGTTTAAACTGCGTTTTGTTAAGTGAAATTAGTGTAATTAGTGTAAAAATTTAGAAAGTAATATAATCAAGTTACAATGGAACACAAAATTAAAAGAAATATCAAACCCTTTGATGGCGAAAAATATAGTGTATGGAAATTCCGAGTTCGCAATGTGTTAAGTGAACTGAATTTGTTAAAAGTGATTGACTATGATCAAGTGCCAAATCCAAAGCCAATCGGTTGGGATCAGGCCGAAAGACTTGCTAAAAGTGTTATAGTAGAATACTTAGCAGATTCTTATCTTAATTATGCTAGTGATGATGTGACAGCAATGCAAGTTTTTAAAAAATTAGATAGCGTTTATGAACGAAAAAGCTTGGCTACGCAACTGGCACTCCGAAAAAAACTACTTACATTAAAGTTAAATGCAGATACGACACTGATGAAGCACTTTACCGTATTTGATGAACTAGTATCTGAGTTACTGGCTGCAGGTGCAAAAATGGAAGAGGCAGATAAAGTGTCACATTTGTTTTTATCTTTACCAGCAACTTATGATGGAGTAGTCACGGCAATTGAAACATTGACTGAAGATAACCTGACACTGGGTTTTGTTAAAACAAGATTGTTAGATCAGGAAGTGAAAATAAAACACGAAAATAGTGACACAAGTGCTAAAGTACTTCATGTTAATCAAGAAGAAAAAAATTCAACTAATTTCAAAAGAAAGAACTTTCAAAATAATTCAAATTTTAAAAATTCGAATAAAAATAATTCAAATCAGAATAATAAAAAATTTAAGAACAATGCTGGTGATAAAAAGAAATTCACGTGTCATTTTTGTGGTAGAATTGGCCACAAAATCAGTGATTGTTTTTTTTAAGAAGAAGAGACAACAATACCTAGCTGACAAAAATAAAAATTCTCAAACATCAGCTGCAAAGCAAGAGCCGACTACAAATTTTTCAAGTACTCCATTTGCCTTTATGACTGGAGATTTTCAGTCCGAGACAAAGGACAAATTGGAATTTATAATAGATTCCGGTGCGTCAGATCATCTCATAAATAATGACAAATTATTTGAAAGCTTTGTTGAATTAAATCCACCTGTCAAAGTGTCTGTTGCCAAAAGCGGCACTTTTATATC
Source organism: Muscidifurax raptorellus (assembly GCA_020010945.3). NCBI lineage: Eukaryota > Metazoa > Arthropoda > Insecta > Hymenoptera > Pteromalidae > Muscidifurax > Muscidifurax raptorellus. The sequence goes on from CM052080.1 coordinate 12,951,828, forward strand.
AGCGACGAAGAAAGGGAAAATCAGTGTGACGAGTAACATGGGCGTTCAAGGCACTCTTGAGGAAGTTCTCTACTGTCCAGAGGTGCCGCACAACTTACTGTCGGTTCGCAGAATGCAACAAGCTGGAATGAAAGTCATTTTTGATAAAAATGGCGTCGAGGTAAAACAAGGTGGTAATATAGTGATTAAAGGTAGGCCTATGAACAACTTAGTTGTAATTGACTTTATTGTTGATGCCAATAGTGCAAATTCTGATTGTAATATTTACAACGTTAATAAAAATGATTATGAACTGTGGCATCAACGATTAGGTCACATAGGCAAATCGAAATTTTTAGAAATTAAAAATAAAAGAATGGTTGATGACGTAAGTCAAATTGAAAATATAATGCCGAGCAATAATATTTGTGAAGCTTGTATAAATGGTAAACAGGCGCGGTTGCCTTTTAATAAAGCTAAAGAAAAGACATACGTCAAGCGACCATTGTTTATAGTGCATTCTGATGTTTGCGGTCCGATCACTCCTCCGACGGTGGATAATAAAAATTATTTTGTAATCTTTCTTGATGAATTTACACATTACTGTGTAACTTATCTGATTACCTATAAATCAGATGTCTTTTCAGTTTTCAAAGATTATATAGCAAAAAGTGAAACTCATTTTAATTTAAAAGTAGTAAATTTATATATTGATAATGGGAGAGAGTATCTTTCAAACGAAATGAAAGAATATTGTGTACAAAAAGGAATAACTTACCATTTAACAATTCCACGAACCCCGCAATTAAATGGCGTTTCAGAACGCATGAATAGAACGTTGACTGAGAAAGCCCGTGCTATGATAAGCGGTGCTAAAATGGAAAAAATATTTTGGGGAGAGGCAGTTTTAACTGCAACGTATCTAATTAATATATCTCCAACTAAAGCTTTAAAATTTAATAAAACACCATTTGAAATGTGGCATGGAAAGAAACCACAATTAAAGTATTTAAAAGTATTCGGTAGTACAGTTTATATTCATAATAAAGTTAAACAATCGAAATTTGATGATAAATCATGGAAAGGTATATTAATTGGATATGAACCCAATGGATACAAAGCGTGGGATGTGGATAATGGAAAGTTTGTGATTGTAAGAGATGTAATAGTTGATGAAATTAACTTTTTAAATTCAAGACCAATACTTGAATTAAAAGAAAGTGATAAACCGGAAAATCAAGTTGAAAAGGTATCTGATATAAATAAATCAGGTACGCTGAATTCAACAATGGATTATAGTTCTGGAAAAATCGTTAAATTAAACGATAAGGCAGAAAAATCTGTAAAAGAAACAGATATACACAATGACTCACTCTCTCAGAATGAAGGAAATAAAGATCAAACAAAATTCGAACCTCGAAGGAGTGAGAGGATTAAACATCAGCCTCATATTTCATACGAAGAAAGCAATGATTATATTTTGTGCGCACAATCAATAGTATGTAAAATTCCAAGTTCTTTTCAAGAAATAAAGGATAGAGATGATAGAGTACATTGGGAGCAAGCTATAAATGATGAGATAAATTCACTTTTAATTAATAAGACTTGGAATTTGGTAGATAAGCCAGAAAATAAAAATATAGTTGATTGTAAGTGGGTATTTGCGATAAAGAATGATGAATTTGGAAATCCGATTAGATACAAAGCTAGGTTAGTTGCTCGCGGTTTTACTCAAGAGTATTTAGTAGATTATGATGAAACTTTCGCTCCAGTTGCAAGAATTTCGAGTTTTAGATTTATTATTGCTTTTGCCAACCAATTTAATTTGTTAATTCATCACATGGATGTTAAAACTGCTTTTTTAAATGGGAAATTAGCTGAAGAAATTTATATGAAAGTTCCGGAAGGTGTTCAATGTAAAAGTAATCAAGTTTGCAAGTTAAATAAAGCTCTGTATGGATTAAAGCAAGCAGCAAGATGCTGGTTCCAAACGTTTGAAAAAACTTTAATTGAAATTGGTTTTCAAAATTCATCAGTCGATCGATGTATTTATATATTAGATAAAAATGATGTATTGAGAAATATTTATGCTGTGCTTTATGTTGATGACTTAGTTATTGTTACTGCCAATGAAGATACAATGGGCAATTTCAAAATGTATTTAATGAATAAATTTAGTATGACAGATTTGAAAAGCATAAAACTTTTTCTTGGGATTGAAGTCGAAAGAAATAATGGTATATTAACTTTAGATCAAAGTTCATATATTAAAACAGTTTTGGATAAGTTTAATATGAGTGATTGTAATTCTATAGATACCCCACTTCCTAGTAAGCTCAATTATGAAGCTCTTAATTCTGATATAAAATGTAATGCTCCTTGTCGAAATCTTATTGGCTGTTTAATGTATGTAATGGTATGCACGAGGCCTGACTTAAGTACAGCAGTAAATATTTTGAGCAGATATTCTAGCAAAAATAATAAAGAATTATGGCAATGCTTGAAAAGAGTTTTACGGTATTTAAAAGGCTCAATTAAGTTGAAATTAACTTATAAACAAGGAAACTATACTGATATTTTATGTGGTTATGTTGACTCCGATTGGGGAGGTAGTGATGGAACGGATAGAAAAAGTACAACTGGTTATATATTTAAATTATATGAACGGTGTACAGTATGTTGGAACACAAAGAAACAAGCATCAGTTGCAGCTTCATCAACAGAAGCTGAGTATATGGCTCTGTTTGAAGCTGTAAGAGAAGCTTTATGGTTGAAGTCATTAGTGGCTAGCATAAATGTTAATTTTATAGAACCAATTATAATTTATGAGGATAACAATGGTTGTATTAGTATAGCTAATAATCCAACCAGTCACAAACGTTCCAAACATATTGATATAAAGTATCATTTCTCAAGAGAACAAGTAGAAAAAAAGGTAATTAAAATTATGTATGTTCCTACAGGTAACCAATTAGCCGATTTGCTGACTAAGCCACTATCAGCTGTAAAGTTTTTAGAGTTTAGAAAAGAGATGGGCCTGGAATGATATTCGTCAGCGTATTGATTTATTATTTTAATGTAGTAACTTTAAGAAATTTATTTAAGATATGGTCTGATTAGGTTTTCTGGGTTTCCCTAATCCATGCAATGAATATTGGACCATTTGTAATTTCCCAGAAGCACAAGGAAGGACTGTATGAGTGTTTGCATTAGCTTAGATTATTTTACTATATGTATAATTCAGAAGTATTTTAAATTATATATTTAATTATAATTTTTCACTTTTATATATTATGTATTTATTATGTATAATTTCTTTAATATATTTGATGTTATTTTAATTAGTAATTATAAAAATTATTTGTGTATGATTTAGTTTGTTTATTAATTGTTAGTAGATACATTTTTGAGGGGGCGTGTTGGAATAAGCGATTTCATAGAAGCCTACGTCATAAGGCAAAAATGTATCAACAGTGAGAGAAAGATTGTTTATAGTATGGTGTGGGAGAGAGAAAAGTAATTGATACTGTATAAGTATGTGTATGTGTGTATGCTGCTATGGAGAGTTGAATATAGCCATCAGATTGCTATAGGTTCTCATTCTCTCTGCGACAGTCCGAGTGGTTAGTTGGTCCTTCCTTAGTGCGTAAAGAATAAAGAGCATTATAAAGTTTATGTTAAGAACTTTATTTAATTAAAATATCCCATATTCCAATAAAAGCGTTGATCCAATTTAACCGTACACTCGAGTTTGCATAATAATGTTTATATACTATACAGAAGCGCGAGTATATAGGGGCTATCCTAGCGGTGGATCGTTAATTCTTTCGGCGCGACTTATAGTCCCCCGTACACGAGCGAGATGCACATCGCTGGGAGGGCGGGCGTCTCGGAGGAATGTAGGAAGAACAGCGGAGGGAAGAAGATTTAGTGCGCGCGGGCGCGGATCTCGTCGTCGGATCTTAAACGTTATATATATTACGGCGGTATACGGCAGATGATGCTCCTGCTTCTGCCGCGGTGCGTGTACTTTATATATACACGTGAACATGAGGGAGAATGCTCTGGATAATTTAACTTTCATAAATTAATGATTGTATTAATAACTTATTGGATTATTTTCTCGCGTAAACGCTTGGGAAAGCTATAAAGATATGAGACCCGTCGACTTTTCCGTAACGTAAAAAGCCAAAAGCCTCAACAAGCGCTCCATCGTTCGCTTTCCACGCGGCGATAAAAGCATCGCCTCTCGTATACCGGAAGCCGTATAGTAGTGCAGAGCAGCTGGTGCGCTGCACCATCAGCAGCAGCAGCATATCGAAGCTCGTTCACGCGGCGTGCGGTTATTATCCGATATTGCTGCATACAACGTGCATCATATATATAGCGGTATAGCGCACGGCGCGTGATGTACGAAAGCGTGCAGGTCTAGTTACCAGATAGCTTCTTGTGATGCAGGAGTATGGGTATAACGACCTTGCGAGCGGTAACCTTCGCGAGGCCGAAACGCTGCGCTGATGCGGAGAAAGCTCTTTCTTTCTCCGCCTACATTATATATATATATATATATATATATATATATATATATATATATATATATATATATATATATATACACATTATATACTCATCGTTGAAGCTTCCGTTTACTCGCTTTCTATTAGGCGCGCTAGCGCTACGCTTGTACATACTACTTTTGTTACGCGAGCTGCACTATTATTAGTCTGTAATCTAGCGCTATATATACAGTGTGCTATGTTTGTTTTCGTCCTGACCGAGTTACGCGTGTGAACCGCATAGTATAACTCGGGCTCTCGCACACGCGCAATTATATACATAGCGCAGCCGGGGGCGTTGATTTTTCGTACGTTAAAAGCGCGCATAAATTCACGCGGTGAGCCTACTTCTTTCTATAGTAGGCGAGCAGTGCGCGCCCGAGTGAAATTCAGTTCATGCGCATAAAGAAAGCGGACCAGCGTTCAGACGTATATAGTCAACATAACGCGTATATGTACTGAACTAATTCTAGAGTTGCGTGACCCGAATGCAGAAAGCTATATGCTCAGAAGAGACAATCGCTATCGCGACGAAGGGAGCACATATATACTATATACTAACAACTTTCAATTTGCTAACACAAGTCGGGTAATTATCACCGCGGTTAGTACCGCCGCGGCGGGTCAATATGCGCGCTTATATTAATGGTCCCAGCCATTTAGCCGGCAGCGGCGATATGATTCTTGCGATTACATCAAAAGCGATTAATACCTCGCGAGAATATAACTCCTCGATCGCTCACTTCTGCGTGTATATATATATATATATATATATATATACATACATACATAAGTTTCTTGCAAACGAGAGCCATTAAACATCGCGCAATCATTCACACACACACATATATACAGCTATTTTGAGCTGCATACCCACGAGCGACAGCATCGGACGTACGCGCAGACGCGTCTAACAATTACGCGAAACTTTCCTCGCGCGAGCATTGTACACTTATTACTATATAATATATATCCGGCGCGCTCATCCTTGACTATGCGGCTCTTGACTGACAAGGCGAGCGCGCTAATGACTGGCTAGATCCAGATCCCCTGATAAGCCGGAGGTTGCAAAAAATTGCACGAGAAGCTCCCGCGGCTATTGTAGTCGTCGTGTCGTGTGCCGTTGACAGATATATCGCGCACCGCTGCGATATATATACATATACTTTTTGCTCTCGCGAGTAGTTCGCTTAACTGGATGTATATATATACACTTCTATAACACGCCCTCGTTCCTCTTCTCTCGCGCGCGTATATACTTGTAATGACACGCTGTATATAACAGCTACGTTTCACTTCAATTTAGCCGTGAAACGATATTTAATTAAGAATTGCTATATATATGCATGCGCGGTGAGCGATATTCGCGCTTTATTCAGGCATGCAGCAGCGTATATATCCGCTCTCGTTTTAGACTGTTATATACACACATATATATATATATATATATATATATATATATATATATATATATATAGGGAGAGATAAACAGTGAGAGAGATAGAGAGAGGGATGATGATGCATGCGAACGGTTTAATGCGCGAATGAACAGCTGATCGAAGTAATTTGTCTTCAAAGTTTCTATAATAGTTCGTAATTTAAAATCAGTTATACGCGCGCCGCACGCCTTAATTGTTTTCGGTCGTTCTATTAATCACGTATATTATATAGAAGCTATATATATAGGCGCTATGCGCTATGTGTGATAATTCAGCGCGTCCAAAAAACTTTTTGCAATAGGTCGAAAGAAAAAGCAGAGTTTAACGATCCGTCGGGGTTTAATTACCTTTGCACATACGTATATATAATAACGCGATGGCACCGAAGTTTTATTGGAGCCCCACGGGCACGACCGTCTTCTTACATCAGCGCTCTCGCTTCTTCTTACCAGGCTGCACGCGTATAACGTGTAGTATATACTCAGTGGGAAACTCGAGCCTCATCTCCGCGTTATTTCCTCCGAAGATTGACACGCAGCGCGACGAACTTACGACGTCGTTGCAGTATGGGCTGCTATTGGGAAAAACGGCGCCGGGGTCAAGTTCGACGTTCTTGACTGTATGAGACTTGTGCTACGCGGCGCTGTATAATTATATATATATTTATATGTTTGTGGGTATATGTCTGTACGTGTGTGTGTGCAACTGGCGTCGCTTTTCCAATGCCCGCAGCGTTGTTGTATATATACGCAGCGGTGGATTTATTTTTCTTCTTCTTCTTCTTCTTCATCTTCGTTCTGCGCTGCATATAAGCTGTTGTCCGGTTTTGGTCCGGCGTTTTACTACTAGGAGAGCTTCCTGGATTCATTGGCTCGAGTGCGCTATATATATACGAGCGCTCGCTCTTTCGACTTGTTTATTACTGTTATTATTGTATGTTGTATATTACGGAGCTGTTGTTTGAGGATATTATTTTGCCTTTTTATTGGCTCTCGGAGAGAAGGGTTGTTATAGCAGTGGGCTTGTTCTTGCTGCGATGGGTTAGAGATGTTTAGTGCAAGTAGATAAAGGCCAAGGTGTGTAGGACGAGGCGAATTTTTTAACGTTCAACGAAAAATTTTTAAAGTCGCGTGCTTGGAATTGCATTGAAAAAGCCTTTGTCCTAGATACTTCTGATAGGTCTTTTGTTTGGTCTATTAAAAGTATACAGGCGATGCAAGATAATTCATTGAATTATTGTACTATATATAGTATGTATACATTCTCCCAGCATATAATGAGCACAATAAACACAATCTCCGAGTGTCAACAACTTCATCTTCGACTATATATATATCAACATAATATCGTTTTCACTTATTTCACACATGTACTTACGTGACCCGTAACGGTACTCGCTCCGAAATTCGCACGATACTTTACCCACACACCCAGTTTCCTGCAGAGCACCGCGCGCGTCTATGTCACTCAAAGTGTACGTAGAGTAAAGTACACGCATTAACATAGCCCTCGCGCAAGGATTATCGAGCCCCCCCCCTGCTCTCTCGCACAGGCGGCCACTTAAAAGACCATCAGACAGTGGCGGCAGGGAAAAGTCTCTACTCTTATATACGCCAGTCAGTCAGTGCCGCGTCAGTGTGTCTGCGCGCAACGCGTATATATATAGTATATACACTTGGAGAGTTAAGCCGCGCGGCGAGCGAGTGACCTTAATTAGGCGTGTCGACCGATCGCGAAACACGTCGAGAGAGAAAGAGACTGTTGCGGGCGCTCTGAACAGTAATAACGGTAATAATCCGGGCGTATAAAACAAATCGGCTGCTGCTGCTCCTGCTGGCGTTGTTGCATGGCTAGACCTCCGAGAGAGCGAACCAACGAGTATATACTGGCTGCAGACAACAGTAAAGACAGGGGAGGGAGAAAAAGGCGTCTCATTATGCCGCGACTCTCTCTCTCTCTCTCTCTCTCTCTCGCTCGCTCTGCGTTGCACTGTCGCGAGTGCTTTGTTTCATCGCCCTCAACAGAGCAAGAGAGACCGTAGTCCCTCCGACCTGATGCAAGTCGAGCGAGTCTTGGGGCTGACCGCCCGCGCGCTGTTTCGAACTCTGTGTGCGTGTGTGTATGCGCGCACGCGCGTGTGTGTATGTATACACGAGTCGAACGTCGTCGTGCAGCTCTTTATAATCTTCGCGTAGTTTCTCTGTGCTTATATTTCATATTTTATTTATGCGATGTGGTCCCCTTTCTTTATATATACTCGTCTCATAGTCAGATTCGCGGACGTGTCCACTAGATTCGACGAGCATTAATAGAAGCAGTAGTAGTACTAGCATATACAAAGTACAGAAAGGCCGCGCTCGGATATAAACAAAAACAGTCTATATATATAATATACGCTCGCCATAATCTGTTTTTCGCTCTCGTTTGCAATGAAAAGGAGGCTCGCCTTATCCAGCCGAGATTTCCTTACAATCGCATCTGCTGCGCCCACAAAGCGAATTTATTTCACTTCTCACCATAAACGAGCTCCCAGGGTATATACACGCTCTATCCTCTACTATCTCTTTCCCTCGATGGACCCCCTATATACACACGTACACACTCGCTCTTCGGAGTTTCGCCAGAAAGCGCAGCAGCGGGATACATTTCGTCCAATTATGGCTCGAAACCTTCGGGAATGCGCGCGTAGCGTCCGGTGACTTATGCCTCCGAGTCCGAAACGATATTTCGCGAAACTACGGCAGAGATATTGCAGCTTTGTGTATAGAAGAGAGCTGATTTCGTATCGCTGCTCTCGGGAGCTCTTATGTATAGTATATATAAATACAGAGGGGGGGGGGTAGAAGCGGCGATTGGAGATGGAGAAAAATCGATGTATATACGTGTAGTTTCTTGAAAGGTTTTGCTTGTTTTAAGTTCGCCGGGTTAGATTCCATTGGTGTATATAGAGATCCGCCGCTGCGTTTATATTGCTGCGAGGGGGAAAAAAGTAGTTGCGGAGCTATTGAATATGCAGGAGGACGGGGTATAAAAATTGGTCGGGGCTTTATCAGCTCCGATGCAATGGACGAGCAGAGATGGTTCTTCGCTTCCGGGAATTTATTGATATTGTTTTCGAACTATAGGTATGTATATAACAGTGTAGTATAATAATGACTCTCCAATATATACAAACGAATTCTTATACTCTGAAGAAATGTGAAAGTTTCTATATAGTACGTGTGCCGAAATGATCAATCTTTCATGTAATTTTCGATAATTCATTATAACACCATTAATCATCTGATACCGCAGAAATAGCCAGATCCATTCTTCACTCACCAATCCCTGTACACTGCACACATCAGAGATCTTTTGAAAGAAAAAAAAACACGAAATCATATTCACGAAAGTGAAATGAATATAATCCATAGCTGGTAACATCCACCTTCTCTCTCTATCTCTCTTGGCGTCTTCGTGACGCGCCGAGGGGGTCGAAGGACGAATATCGCGACGTCGTGCTCGACGACCGCAGAGTTCGTGACCGGACCGCATAAGTATATGTCCTCTCTGCGCTTCGATGCCATCGCCTCGTAGTATTCGCAAGAGACGCAATTTACAACTCCTGCATTTATTACATACATATACACTTTCGTTTCCCGGTAAACGATCGAGATATATAAGATTATAGCTGCCGAGAGCGACTACAATAATAATTAATATCTCAGTCCGATTGCTTTTTACGAAAATAAAGTTTGAGCGCGAGAGAGATGATTACCGGCTTGTCTATATATACAATAATGGTTGCGCGATTGCCGAACCACGATAAAACGAGAGCGCGTCTGAGCTCTCCCTTCCCCCGAGCGATTCCGGCACTTGTGCCCATCTGCGGCTCTCGGGCCTTATCTGACCGCAAGCTGGAGAACATTCAGTATATATACGTATATGCACGCTGCTGCATTATCGCTCGCGTTTTTCCCCTGGTCCAATCGCGATGAGGGAATACCATCGATTAATATTCGTATCTCGCACCAACGCCATACTTTTCTTATTCTTTGTATATATACAGCATATATACACGCAAGCTGCTCTCTGGAAGATGAGTCTTCTTGTTGTTACTGCAGGACACTATAGATGTGAGAAGCCGATCGGCTCGCATTATTTCTCTCTTACTCTCTTAGCTTTTTCAAACAGCGGCGACTCTATAATATTATACTGCTCCACCGCACAATTTCTTTATTTGCCGCCGCTGTAATATATATATATATATATATATATATATATATATATATATATATATATATATATATATATATATATATATTATATCGTCGAGGATCTACATGCTAAACTCAGATGCTACGGATAACTCGCTAATGTGCGCTTATTAGGTTGGAATATTATTTTCCCTCCTCTCGCACGTCATAAACTCATCCGCATCCTCTTTTTTTCTGTTTCAATCGCCCGTCATAATTACGCCCTTCTGTATTATCTCTCGACTCTCGGAGTGCGCGCGCGCAGATATCAATCTTGATTTCATCAGAATAAAAAGCGACGTTTATGTGCCGTAACAATCAGCCTGAATTCATCGCCGCAAATTACACTGTATATCCATACCTCGATACATACTGCGCACCCTGTGGCGAGCTGAATTTTCATCATATATATATATATATATATACACACACGCACGTGAACAGCTTAGCACTCCATTAAACGCACGCGGCGCAAGGAAGAGACGCGCCTATAATGGCAGGACACACGCAAGGTCGTCACGGTAAAGAAAAACGTTGGAGATCTCAGCCCCCTGCGTGATACTTAGCGCGTACGCGAACCCTCCGGGGAGCAGCAGCAGCCGCCGCTATTCATTATACTTTGGCGCACCCTTTCACCCGCGCCGCCGCACCCTCTCACGCAGGTGGCCGTAATTCTATTATATACCAATAAAAGAGAGACAGAGAGAATCTCGTCGTACGTTTCAAATACGTGCGCAGCTCGCTCCAATTTTTTCCATCCCTTTAGGGTTGACTGGTTGATTGGTTCTTGTATTATGTGGGTCACGACCTTGTTAACGCCTGTGCCAGCTATGCACAATAGCGAGATACAGCAAAGGTCGCGACGTGATTACAAAGTACTTGTAGAGCTTCGCGCGAGCTATATATGCGTGTCCGCTTTTTGGAAACGATATTATATACATGTAGTTTGTGCTCTGAACTTATCGCGAGTAGGGACAGGCGGACGATTAATCTCGAAGGACGCGATCGCGTTCTAGTTTGCGAGAGCTCTCGCGATTTTCGAGCCGTCCCGGCCATTATATGCATGGGAGAAATAAGCTCTAAATTTAACCTGGTGCGTAAATCACGATGAAGTTTTGAGGAGGAATGCGCACGCTAACTACACGGCCTTCGCGATTTAAAGAGAGAAACTTTCTGCATATAGCCGAAGGGAATTAATGCGAGAGATATGTATATATGTATATAGCGTCGAGAGAGTGTCACGCTCGAAAAATAAATTGAACAATAATCGCTGCGATAAAGTTTAGCCGCGTAAAATTATACATTGCGAAACGGGAATAATAATAGTAACCCCGCGGAGCTGTCCAGCGTCGAGAGCCGTTAAAATTTACGCGCGTAACAAATCGCGCCAATTTTTTGTTCGAGCTCAATTAACAGCCTGTATCCTCCCACAAATGTGTCTCTATATATATGTATATATAAATATATCGACAGACTACTGCGGTATTAGGAATGTATATGTATATCGAAATTCCTTTTTACGTCAAAGGGGGGCGAAAGCAATGAGCATAAAACACATGCTTTGCGGCAGATTCTGGAATTAATTTCTTCAAAAAGCAGAAATGGAGGATATCTCTGATCTTCTTTAAATTTTTAGCTCCGCCAAAAAGCCAAGGTTTATATAGCATAAGCGAACGGTTCGTGTATATTTATAGATGTTATGTAGTTTCAGTCGGATAACTGCCCAATTTGCGTCATAGTTTCGGCAATTTAAGGAGTCATGTTTTTTTCCCAAAGGTTCTTCTGCTTCTTCGACGGCGATATATTGCATTATTCGACGATCGATCGTCTCGTGGTGAACGTTATAGCGAACAGCGTGTATACGTGTCATACGCAATATGTATCACAATCGGTCTGCGGAAATTAAAGTGTCATCCTTAATACAGCGCTAAAAAAGTTTTGTTACGAAGTAGGATGATTTGTAGGGAGGATTTGTTAACACGGGGTGTTGTAGCCAATTAAGCTTTTTGGCCTACTTTTGGGACATCAGAGGCGCGGAGTTCGGAAACTAGGTCGTAACAGCTATAAAGATCCTTTTCACACTGCAACATGGCACTATAGTCTCGCGAGAATTTCGCCTAATCGCGGTGATAAACTCCGACGTACGTCGCTGCGGCGGATCTAGAAACACGTAAAATCGCGCGACACGAAACACCATTCTCAATCAGTTTCATCAAAGCTATACCACTTCCTTTATTTTTAACGTAAAAAATGCCCATAAAAAGCACAACAATAACGCGGGTCTGTATGTGAACGAGAGCTGTAAACCCCGTGTGACGTAACCGAAATTTTAATCAACTCGGATACTTCGTACCGCGCATATATATATCGTCTCCTTATTGTTAGCTATATATACATACACACACACATACTTGACGTTCCCCCCATCTCTATATATCTGTACGAACCGCAAAAACAAAAGTATCAAGAGCCGTCTCTCTCTCTCTTTCTCTCTCTCTCTCTCTCTCTCTCTCTCTCTCTCTCTCTCTCTCTCTTAGGGTATCGCCTGACAAATTTGCGCTCCTTCTTCGAGTACAGATATATCTATCCCTTGCGACGACCGCAGGAAAATGCGTCCGAAGCAAACGACTCGTAACATCGTCAAAGCCACGCACGTATATATACACGCACCTATGTAGAGAAAGGGAAACTCGTATCGCTACTCGTGCCGCTTGCAGCCGAGGTCAGCAGATGCGACAACGAAGTATTATATATACTTATAGCTGCAGAGGAGGGACCCCACGAAGGTCGTCCGAGCGCGATACATACAGCGGACAAAGTAAAACGGAGAAATGGATCCTCTGCCGAGAACGACGGCGTATATAATACATATATAGATACCTATACTCGCGACGACCGCACTCGCTTTCGGTCGTTTCGTTCATTGCGCGCGCGCACACACACACACACACCCACAGTATATATTAGTGACATGCATCCAGCACTGCATATATATCCACTGCGTACAGTATTGTCACCCGATTTAACGTCGCGATATAACGCCGCAGAGGAAGGTCGCAGTATAGGGCTTTTATTACGCTTTGTTCTGCAGCAGGTTATATCCTGCGCGCGCGTATGTACGTGGCTGTCGCGTGGAAATACCTGCAGTCGGAAGAGTTACGAGTTAGTTTCGGCTGGAGAGTTGCGGAGGCGTATTATAGTATAACTTTATACCGTATACGTGTATAGGGTCGAGGATATAATTTGGGCTGTGTCGTGTCGAGGCTCTCTCTCTCTAAATTCTCGCGGTTTTGGGTCAAAGTTATTAAAGGATTTATGTATAGCCACGCTGCAAGGTGGTATATATATACGTCCAAGTGTGGCTTATAATATGACGCTGACTTTTAGGAATGCGTTTAGCGTGCGGCCGAAGTATAGATATAGCTATATATATCATGCGGTGGCGCGCGCGATTATAACGATAGCGAAATCTCGCGCTCGCGAGGGAATGTTACAGGGGAGTCTATACATAATTCTGGAGCGAGAGACTTTTAGAGTAGTATATTATATCGCTGCGATGATCGTTTGTGTACCGGCTTGTATCTCGATTGAGATGTTCCGCCGCGATATTGATGCGCAAGAGCAGCTATATATATACAGACATATAGGTGCTCGTAAGTTAAATGAAAATTAAATTGTTCGAGTGTAATCGAGGCGCGAGATGTACGTATATTTACGAGGGAATATCGGGGCACGAGAGTACTTTCAATTATTTATCGAGCTCAACGACATATAAACAAGTCCGAGCGAACGCTCGCATGCACGTCTAATCTGCGATGTAAATCTCGAAACGTTACAAGGTAATTACCGGAATTCCTCTCTGCTGTTGCTGCTGGATCTACCTCTCAATCTCGCGATATGCTCGAAAAGCTTCATCAGCAGCACATCGCCTGCTGTATACGTGAGAATGTCATAAAACTCGGAGTATATATAAATATAGGCCCAGAATTCGCGTCGATACAATCGATATATTTCCTCGATAAAATCAATAACTCCTCCCGCCTCGTTGGCGCAAAAGACAGCTTCGGTAATGCCGCATCGAATATACCGCTCATTTCGATATCATTAACTTCCCGCATCTATATTATTGGGCGTACTCCCCGATGGATCTATATAATACACGGAAAATTCCTCTCGACGCACCTATACCTGTACATCTACCGTCAGCTCTACAAAAATTCAAAAAAAAAAAAAAAAAGAATTGACCGAAGTTCTCGTGTTTTCTCTGCAGATCACGTCTCACGAGCCGAGGGTATCATCGAGTGATACACGTCGCGAGCGACGGGGCAAGAGAGAATCGAAACGTGCCTCATTACAAAGCTCGCTGCTGCCGCTGCAAATGGCAGTCCCATAATTACGGGTTCAATGGCGTGCGGAGGGTGTATAAACGTATATATAACACACACTTACGAGCCGGACTATACACATATACATACACGACTTGCCTCGCCTCCTTATGGTTTACAAAGGTCACACAACAGCGCACACAGGCTGGTCAGCGGCCAGTTAGTCGCCGGCTGCACGTAATAGTCGAGTATATATATACATAAAGTATATAAGGTACAGTAGTATCCAGAAGTGAACACAGTTCTTCTTGTCTCTTCTCTCTGTATAGTATCATAATATTTGTAATACCGATTATCAAAATAGAGCCTATATTACTTGGTGATTAATTAATTCAACAAACATTTTTCCTCTCATTTTAATCAACGAGTAATATAGGCTGCTTTTTGGTCATGGGTAATTGGTAAATTTGTCCGTAACTTTTTGTTGACATATGGTCTCGATTTGCTTCCCTTTTTCTTTACATTGTATGTGTCCTAACAAACGTAAAAAAATGGTCCGGTGAGCGTGCTCCAAAAAATGCAATGTTTCTATAATTTGGGCCGTGAAGTGTCGGACTGCTTTAATAGTTGAAGACAGAAACCGAATGATGGGGAAGGTTGTCAGCGGAAACAGACAAATTGACCAGCCGTTTAGACTCCATCTCACTGAGGCACATAATTAATCAACATTTTTACAACCACACGTTCGCGAGAGACGCCATATACGAGAGATCTATCAAAAGCGATATTAACATACACTATACTGCAGCGCAAAAAAGACCAAAAGAGCACCTCCCGTGACAATCTTCCAAAGTCATTATCGCGTCAAGTTACATTACACCCCGTATAATGACTTTTGAATCCCCCACTTCTCGAGCTCACTTTTCTTCATTCCAGCAGCAGCAGCTGCTGCTGCTTCACTACTCTACGCTGCTGTATATAATCTATATATACATGTACATATGCACAATGAGGATCGATTCGTCCTTGAGAGAGCATCAGACTCTTCTTCTTCGTCGTCTTGCTCTCGGCTACCGCGCACAGCGCTGCAAGTGAAGAAGACGAAGACGAGGGCAGGGGATACGGCGAAAATAAGAGAAAGGGAACTGCCCGGTGCGGATGTCTAATTAGCAGGCAAAAACGTGCTCTTTCATTTTACTACTGAGGAAAGTAATCTTACAGATCGAATCTACTGCTGCTGCTGCTGCTGCTGCTGCTGCCCCCGCGATCTTCCTGCGCATGACCAAGCACAGTATCAACGACTATAGGCTCGACCATAGGCCGTGTTTGCGCGTATGTGTGTGTCGTACGTTGATGAGAGAGAAACGAGCTTTGGTACATAAATTAAAATCGTTAACGAAGCCGCCGCGTACATCGTGGAAAAATTACATGTTAGCGGCGCCGCTAAATTTCCCCGATATGATATGCTTTGGCGACGGTGATTAAACCGAAGGCGAGATATATATATATATACATATATATTAGATAATGTATTCGAAAGGCGGGGATACTCGGTGCGAGAGCTGTCTGACGAAATTACGACAACGTGTTCGCGAGCTGTATAGTCTCTTTCTTTGATTTGCTTCAGCTTTATTACGGCCGTTTGAATTTTCTCGATAAAAGCCGCCGAGATCGATTCGTGATTTTTCTTCGTCGCGCGCGCTGATGATGAAAAGCTTTTTAACGACACGCGACATCGTAGTCGGGAACGCGCCACGCCCTACCGCTATGTAATTTTTCAAAATCACTCGTGTGTCATCGCTTTTTTTTATCTCTAAACCATGATTCGATGAACAGATACGCCGGTGTACGATAAATAAAAATAAAATAAACAACAACGACGTAGTATATATATATAGCTTGTGACGAGAAAATCCAGAGTTACTTCAAGTGTACACATCACGCAGCTCCTTCACTATAAACTTCCCTTTCGTCGTTGTCGCGTGATCGCTTTGCTGAAAAACAAAATCGGCAAGCAGTGACTTTTATATATACGCGGGACTAAGATGACGAGGCGCCGCACGAATGAGAGAGCGTCTAGCCGCGTGTAGTATAGTATACAGTTTTGCGCGAGCGACGTTATTTATGGGGCAATAATTGTCACCGGGTCTCGGAGCTCATTTTCCCCCGGCGGCGATTGCGACTATACACTCTCCTATGTATGATGTGTATTTATTTATTTTTCGCACGACTCTGAACTACTTTGGACAAGGATTTATTTATTTTCCGTGGAATACGATTGTTTGGAAAAAATCTCTATTGCTCTTTGTTATATACGATGTGCATATAACTATATGTATGGATTATAATCGAGATTTATCTCCGGTTAACTCGATGGGACTCTAATGCGCGTGAGCAAATTTTACGGCGAATTAGCGCGGCAAAGCATTGGTTTGTTATTATATACACGGTTGCGATTTATCCCGCGGTGTAAATCAATCTGTGCGCTGGAGGAGTTTTATCGCCTTTGAATATATTTTACAGACTGCGCGCGCAAGATTTTCTTCCAGAGAAAGAGATACGTATAGATCTTCAGTCGGGTTTGTTGGTATAAACCAAAATTATCGGCAATAATGAGAGACTTTATAATGCAATAAAAATGTATTTAATAAGCCGATAATTCAGCTCGTTTCTGTATATATACTGCTGTCCGTAATTACACTTTTTCTATTGATATCCTTCCTCGAATTATACAGCCAGAACAAAAAATTCTCTAAATTCATATAAAGAATGAAGAAACATCCCAAGCTCGCGCAATTATACCCTCGGTTATATATATATGCCCCATAATAGTAGTCAGTGCGCGCATGATTAAAAAAAGTCTCGAGTCCTCCTCTTTCAAAAGACACTGCTTATTACAGAGAGACTACAAAAGCTACGCTATAAACGCAAGCTAAAGAGCGAGGACAAAGAGCTTGTGCGTGTATGCTTCGCAGGAACGTCGAAAATATATATACAACCATCAGAGTAGCGCGACTAAAAAGTGCGCTGCACCTAGAGCAGCAGCAGCCGTGTATTATATATAGAATCTTCAGGCTTATTCTGCGCGCAAAAAGCGCGCGCTTCTCTCCCTCTTTAGCTTTCGGCATAATCGCCGTCGAGCTCTCTCTCTCTTTCTCTCTCTCTCTCTCTCTCTCTCTCTCTCTCTCGCTCGCGCGATTTCTCGGCCAGTAAAACGTTCCATTCCTTTTTCGGCCCGAAGCAGAAGCTACTGAAGTTCATTCACGTAAACGCCTATCCGGACGACCTTGACGGGGCTGCCGCCGCCGTCGCTGATGCTATATAGCGGCTCTAGCCTATAGCATGTATATAAAGGAGAGGGAGAGAGAAATATGCCCCGTATGCCATGGCTCGTTGGCTCCGCGCAGCAGCGCGGCGTTATTGTTGCTCGAGTTGGTTAATATAGCCGGCGGCTGTATTATCTACGGCCGAGCATCTCTTTACCTACTCCACTCTCAGCCGCGAAACTGTGTGTATATACATATATATATATATATATATATATATATATATATATATATATATATGTGTGTGTGTGTGTGTGTGTGTGTGTGTGTGTGTGTGTGTGTGTGTGTGTGTGTGTGTGTGTGTGTGTGTGTGTGTGTCTGTATACGTGCGAGAGATGGCCAGGGGCGTGCCTCCGAGTCGCTTTCTCCCCGCGGCTGCATCTCACGGGGGGATATATCTCGCTGTTTTTATCGCGAGATAGGCTGCGCGAGGGAGCGAGGGAGAGGGGGGGAGAGACAGAGATAAGAGAGAGGGAGAGGCTTTTAGCTGGGTTAGAGGAACTGGCGCAGGATTCTACTGGCCAAGTTGCGGAATGCCGGTGAGCAGAGTTGTGTGTTATATGCCGAGAGCGAGATCCTTATATACATATACCTAGCGGGACAAGCCTGCGCTGCCTGCATTGTCGGGCTCCCGGACTTGCATAAATTATTATATATATACATACGCGTGGATGAAATTTGATACAGAGCGCAGTGTATATAGGATATGTATACGCTCCAAATGACTTCTAACTATATGCATAATACTTCCAAACTTTTGAGGCAGTATATATAACGATATAGCGAAATTCATTCGCTGCAGCATGGATTATATATATGTGTATATATATATAATAATATATGTAACATCGAGCTAATTTAATCGTCACTCGGACGACGCCCATATATGACACTCGATCCCTCGGCAATAAGCTGCAGAGATAGCTTTCCATGGTATATATGCTGCTGTTGGTTCACCTTCAGGATCGCACTCTTTCTCTCGGGCGACAAAAACGAGCCCATTACTCGCGGCACTTGGCTCATTGTTGGCTCGCGCGCTATGTACAAAGCGATAAGCTCTGATATCTCGCGCGTCAGCAGCAGCGACGTGAAACTCGATCCATACATACTTTAATACACACAGCGGCAGCAGCCAGCTTGAGAAAGGGAAAATAAGCACCGCGAACGAAATCGCGAGTTGCCACCACCGCTCATCGATAAGGACACAATGGACCGCGTAGGCGCGCGAGCCAACGCGCTTATACACGCAGTTCGTCTTTGTTCGCAATGGGTCTGGATTCCGCACTGTGTAGTCTTATATATAGGCGCAACAGCTTACATGATATTGCAATGCGTCTCTGCGGGTATCGGGCTGCTGAAGAAGTGGCGGCCGATCGTTATCGCGCTTTTTCAGCATAGATTTCACGATGCAGTGTGTAGAGAAAATAATAACGTCGGTCCATATCGCTGGGAGCAAATACCTCGTCTGCTCCTATACTCCTGCTATACACAGTGCGCATAGAGAGCGTATCCTCCTGCATGTGTAGAAACACGCGTATACGTATAACGTGTGCCACCAGTCGAGAGATAAGAGACGTGGAATTTTCGCTCGCAGTGTGCTGCTGTGTCCCATAAAAGCCAGCGCTATATCGTAACCTGGGTCCACTACCTGCGAGCATCCGTCGCCCCGTAGTCTTTGTCCGCTCGCGCAGTGTATGGGCGGACTGGTATATATATTATATCCCGCGGGCTCTATCGAGCCGTGAAATATGCCAAGCTGTAAGAGCGGTGTCGGGGACCAGCTTGCGATATCCAGATTCGCTTATATATATCATATACATTATTGGGCGGGGTTGCACGTGCATTTCAACATGGGCTACTGTGTATATTGAGTGTATGTGTACTTTTAGGAGTGGATTATATTGTGATACATGCGTATAATATATTGTGTAAGAAGATGTTCCATAGCATTTTATATTAGTAAACGATCTGAAACATCAGTTCAGAGGTATTCGCCGGCTCCGAGGCGCTATAACGATAATGAGACCGACTGACTGGCCCCACTGACAAATCAAGCGAAAAATCCCGTCGGTTCGAACTCTTCTTCCTGTACACTGGATATAATATACCTTCCCGGCGCACTTATTGGAGTCATTCTCGAGAGAGGAGACTTGGTCCTCGACTGCTGCACTGTACCTCCTCCTTCGCGTCACGACGATCGAGTCTTAACGAGCCTTGACGAACCCCCTCGCGGCCTTTATATTCTTCTACCAGGGCTCTTTTCTGTCTCTATTCCGTGAGCTCGATCATGCGCCCGCTACTCTTGCAAGCCATATAGCTTCTTCTCTCCACTAATGAACTTTACGCGCGCGTGACCTGTCGCCGCAAGCTTTGTATAAGTGCTATATATACACACACACACACGAGAAATCATTTTTCACGCTATACGCGATGCTCTTCTCGGAATAAATCAGGCGCTAGAGTGGGATGCATTTTTTCTTTTGTTTTTTTCTTTAACCCTCGAATGTGTCTTGTTGCAGGTGAACGATCCGGAGCGTGCCCAGCTGCAACGCTGCTGACATCATATAGGTGAGTGTAGTGCCTTTATAATATACATGGTCCCTTTATGTTGCGCAGCCGTCGAACCCTCGTAAATCCCTACTGTCATTGAGTCATCGAGGTCCAATTAAAAAGTTGGTCCTTTTGCTTTCGTTCTCGAGTGGAACAGCCTTTTTATGAAGGTGTACGTATATGTATATATATACACACGCGTGCTTCTCCCGTATCTTTCGGGAAGAGTTATACTGCGACCAATTAGGCGAGAGTTTCGGTCCCCTTATAAACTAATGATCGGAGACTGTGGCTACCGTTTGCCGGAATCTGCGCGTAATTCTCCTTAATTAAGGCGTGAAACCTTGTCTTTGCATAGATTAGCTGCGAGTACTATAAATTTTACTTTTCGAAAAGTTCACTATAATTGGTGCACTCAAAGCCGCCGCAGAGGAATCTGAAATCATACCCAATATAAGCTTGTATTTTTAGCACGTCGGTCGCGCATAAAATCCTCCTCCCAAACTCGTAAATGCCACGAGAAATTAAAAACGATTTTCAAACGAGTATATATATACATACAGTTATATCCTCGCGAAATAAGCAGCAGCAGCAGCGGTAGCATCTGCTGCCTCGGTCCTCGCGTATATAAAACAACAAAAGCCGGGCTGTATGATGCTACCGCTACCTCCCTCTCTTTTCCGCGAGCCTCGATATATATTAGGAATTTCCTGTTATCTCTCGGCGAGTGTCGTTGTGTGACCACACGATCCCCGCATAAGATAGCCTCACGGCATCGTCGTGAAATCATGTTCGAAAAACGAGAAAGATAAAAAGGAAGAAAAATAAAAAGCGCCGTCGAAACGACCGATCGCTTCCTGTTTGCGCAGTCAAAAATTCCGCGCGAGACTTTGGGTGTATATATACCGTTTACTTGCGCGAAGATTGAAATGCCTTGCTTTGAAATCGGCAATAATCGCTTGTCACGTCGAGAAGCCGTCTGTCCTGGTGGTTGCGTCCTCTCGATCGAGATTCGTTTATATGCGGTACGCATCTATGTATACATGCACACGCACACATTTCTGGTATACTATACTACATACAAGCGCGAGCATTGTGCCGAGCGAGGACTGGATTTGTTGATGAGGCGATTTCAACTTGAGCGTTTATTTATTTTTTTTTGTCGCTTTCAGGTTTCGTTCGTATAACGGCTTTTCTCTTAAAAATGTCCTGTTGCTTTCCGACAACCGATTAAAATGATTTTTTAAAAACAGCTCGTCTGCTTGAAAGTCCCTATGTATATTATAAATCACCGATTTTTTATAACGCCAATGGAAAGAAGAACCGCGCGAAGATTCAAGTTTAACCCTATAGCGAAATCACGTTTTCGCTAGACGTGTATATAAATATAGACCTCGACTTACGGTATTACAGGACAAAGGCCGCTGCGATTCTTACGGTATACAGCCCGAGCCGGTCATCATTTTCCATTTTTCCCCCGCGATTCGGGTTACCTGTTCTCCCTGCGCACCCTTCCATATATATAAAACGCCATCCTTCGCGCGACTTCTTATGGTTCGGTTTTTAGGTGGAAGAAGCGCGAATTGATGCTCGGCCGCGACAATTATAGCGTAATGTATTATATTTGCCGGGAATCTCTCCGCCGCGATGTAATCGCGCGAGAGAGTTCGACCCAATATTGCGGTCGCACGTGTATATAAGAGCGGCTGGTATAAGTCGAGATCAGCTGTAGCGTATAGTTTATGGCTGAAATCGATAGTTTGGCCAGTGAGAAAGAGGAAACGCGAGAGGCAGGGGGGCGAGAGATGACACGGTTATGGATCTCGGGAGGATAATCGACGCGATGCCGAGGGACTATGATTAATTCCGATGGTTAGCCGCAAGCAATGGCTCGATCGAGAGCGACGGATTTTTGGAACCGCTGACTTTATACAGAATAGAGGCATATCGAATTTTAAAATTTTGTGCTTTGAGGATGAAGGAATCTATCGTATTAGTATCCTTTTCTTGGAATCGGCTCCTTTGTCTCATTCATTCCATGTGTATAATCTACATGATTTTTGCGAGTGTGTATCCCAAGAATATATATATATATTGTGCTTATTAGAGGTTGCAAGAAATGTCAAAGGCCATTTTTCAGTTATACCCGCATACTTCGCATAATTATATGTATATATGCTCAAGAGCTTTTAGTCTGATTGCCTTGAAATATATCCACCTGTGCGTGACAGACGTCTGTTATGGGACTAACTATAGCTGCACTTTTTAAAAGTAGTATATTGGCAGTATATACATTGAGGAAAAAAACTCTACACATAGAATGAATAAAATACGCAATAAGAGCTTTGTAACAATACGCATCGAAATTGAAATTAAACGCCCGGTCGCAAACAAACGCACGCACCGAGCGATTTCAATTAGCCTCTCTGCATCCTCCTCGATCGTCGGCATTCAATAAAGTTCCCCTCTCAATGAGGAAGATTCATCGTAAATCACCTTGCGCTCACGAGAGGATCCACCTCTTCCTCCAATATTCCTTCCTCTTCGCCAGCAGCCGGAGCCCGCGTGCCCGATAATAATCCTGCTCTCGCCGAAAGCGTATATAATAGCATATCGTCGTCTGCGCGCGACGTTCGCGACTGCGGACGGGCACACAGTATATATATATATACGCGCTCGTATAAATTGGTCGCCCAAGGGGATGGGCAAGCGGACGGTGCTGCCTTATGGGAATTGTTTCTCGAGTCCCTCTCTCTCTCTCTTGAGCTCATCGCCGCCGATGAGAATATGACCCCAGCGGTGCACTTGGCTCCTCTCTCTCTCTTTCATAGGCGTGTGTGCTTCGTGAGTCCTCTGTCCCTCTCGTTTCCTCCTTCTCTTCTCTTCTTCTTCTTCTTCTTCTTCTGGCAGTGGGAGTACCGCAAGGGTCAATCCTTATACCTTCTCTCTCTCTCTCTCGCCATTATTGCTCAGCAGCAGCAGCTAGACACTAGCCTCCATACGCGGAGACCATCTGTGGCAGCGACGACGTTACGACGAGGAGACTAGGAGAGGCTTCTGTTGCTGCATAACGGGTAGCTCGGAATTTGTTGGGGAGAGAGAGGAGTTGCATGTGTACGTGAGCAGTTGTCAGTCGCGCGTGCGCGAGAGAGAGAAAGAAAGAGAGAGAGAGAGCGATCTGGCCGCGATGAGTGCGGAGATCGCGCCTGGCGATCATCGCGACGTGGCGTCGAGGTCGAGAGATTTCACGGACGGGGGCTATAAAGAGCGAGAGACTCTCGAGTCTATACGTGACTTTGGCTGATTGTTTCGGTGTTGCACGTTTCGACTCGCGCTCGCGCGCGCTTTTTCTCTCCCTTACATATATAGGTATATATACCCCTATGCGATGTTGCCGAGCTGATTTTTCCGCGCGAGAGTAAGTATAGGAGGTCTATAGGCTTTGTCGAGCGAGCGATGCTATCTGGAATGTTGATTGCCGGACTTATTTGGACGACGCCGAGCGCGCGATGGGCATTAACCTACATTGCTCTACATCAGCAGCTGATATAGCCTCCAGCTTTAGGAGGATTTTTATCCTCGCTCGCTCTTCGCCGCCTCTCTCGCGACTCGAGTAATAAATTCGACGGATCTCTCTGTTCGCGCTCACGTTTTTTTGTTTCTGGAGCAGATGTAGCCTATAGGATTACACGTTTTCTTTTCTTTCAAGATGAAAAAGAAAAGTGCATATAAATCATCTATAAGGCGATGTCGGAAGTATAAAAATACGATGAAAAACTCGAATATTTCAAAAAATTTGATCTATTCTGTCTCTAGCTAGACTATTTAGTATACTACTAAGTAATTATTTTTCCATCGCCATCGTTAAAAGTATTGGATTTTTTCAATTTGGATTTTCATCAATATAATGAAATTCATCAATTTAATGCGAATCGAAAGTATACATGCCAATCGGGCTTTTATACATCCTATACAATATCGCTGCATAATACAGCGTAATTCAAAAGCAACAGCAGTAGCTTGCATCTAAAACGAGGCAATCTCTGATTGATATAGTAGACATCGATGTACGAATAGCATTGAAAGCACTCGTTAGGAAGTCTTCAAGGTTTTGCGCGGCGCGCTAAGAAGCGAAGAATCTCAAAAGAGCTGCGGCGACGACGCAGACGCGCGTGTCGGAAAATAAATCTCCCCTGCCGCGCGCGATCCTCGTAAAATAAGCATCATGCGCGCTTAAATATATAGCATCGTGTCCTCTCGGCGGCTCTGTGGCGGCCATCTCAAGGAGTGGCTCTCTTGCGGCGGCGAAAGCGCGCGAGGAGGATAAGTAATGCTCAGCGCGATTAGGCGATTTATTCGGATTCTTAATGGGCGCGTCTCATTCTCGCGCTTCGGCAGATAAGAGAGGCGCGGAGGCGACAAAGAAAAAGCGCAAAGAGCCGCGGCCTCTGTACCGTTACGGACACCGGGCGGCATTTAATGGCCGCGATGTAGCTTCGACCCCCTCGCCGCAACAGCGCAGTTATGGTACCCTACTGAAGCCGATATCACACGGGAGAGTCGTGGGAATGATCGGCTCGGGTGTAAATTTCGATGACTTTGCCGACGTCGTTTTATACGCGATGGATGCGCGGCCCCATATATATATACAGTTTTATATGCAACTACATATATGCGCACGTCGTAATGGAGCTCCGGCGCGCGAAGCCGATGCTTATAGTTGCGGTAATTACACGGTGCGGCTAGAGATTCTTCGTCTGGTTTCGAGGGAGTAAGCTATGGGTAATTAACGTTTTATATCGAGAGCTATATAGACAAACTCTCGCGAGCACGAAGTATTTTCTGGTATAAATTTCGCGGATCGCGCCTAGAATTGTGCTGTAAATCTGTATGCGATACATCTTTTTTGCAGTATCTGCATAACGGTTCCTCTCGACGCTTATATATATATATATATATATATATATATATATATATATATATATATATATATATGTTCGTTATTAAGCAGAATACTAATGGTCCTCGTATTTTTGAATTTTGTTTTATATATTAGTATATACGCGCTTGTTATGATAATGATATATCCTCCATAGTCCTCCAAATACAGCGCGCATTCCCTCAAAAGTCGCGAACAAATCTACACGTTTCCAATCAACTTTCGCCTATACTGCTGAAATAACCAGCGGACGAAAAAATCACACTCGACCCCACACGTGCGCCGTAATCCCAGTATATTATAGATAGCTAGTCCATTGTCCGCGGGCTCGGTATATGTATATACGTTTGACGAAAAAATGCTTAAAATTCAATTAAAATCGAGCTCTCGGAGACCGGCGGGTCGCGAAAGGGCATCGGCGCAATATCGCTCACAGCCGCATAACTTGCGCGCTCATGCATATATGTGCATTAGGGCGCAGGCCACCGAGAGGACGTCGCGCGCACGTGTGCGGCACCTCATGCTTATATATACTATACGACTATGTGTATATATATATACATATATACGATACCTGCGCTCTCACTCGCACATAACGGACAAGCTTGCCCGAGGGGCTACCGTATGACCGGCGCGTCTAACACACACACGAGAACGCTGACCTGCTGGCGCGATTCGCACATATCAATTTCCACGCCGCTGTCCCACATTCGCGCGTAGGCTCTCTCTCGCTTTTTTTTAACCCCGAGATAGCTCTGAGGCATATATTCCCCTCCGTGGGAGAAGGTGTGGAAGATTTTCCATGCTGCATCACCGGCGTTTTTTCTCGCGTCTCTGGCTCATCCCGCTGCGCGCCGCAGCTGTCGAGCGCGTGATGCAGGCTATACATATATGTATAATATATAAAAGGTACTTTTCTATGGGCATAGCGGTAATGAGCTATGTGCGCGAGAGATGGATGCGTTCCGTTGCAATTGGGTGCGCGCATGGGCTATATCATGAGAGAACTGTGTGTGATATTCGTGTCGGAAATTTACGTAATTGGAATGCTTGATGGACTGGACGCGCGCCGGCTTCGATATAATATAATATGATTCAGCATTGTGAGAATTCGCGTAATTGAATTCGAGGAAAACATTGATGAACTGCCGATGCTGGCAGATGTATATGGACGAACAAATCTTAAACGTATTTTGCGTACAAAAATCGACTTCAAACTAGTGCGTATATTATGTACTATGTCGAAGAGAGCATCCATCACGCAATTCCGCGAATCTCTGGGATTTTCAATTTATATAGCATATATATTAAAACGCAAACTTCTCACGCCCCGGCCTCTAATCCTCGCCGCAAAGAAAACACCTGGGACCAAGGTAAGTCTATACACACAGCACTATAGACAAAAAGCAAGAGACGAGAGTCAAAACGAAAAAAGCGATGCGAGGCGTCCTAACGCGCATAAATAATCCCTCTTGCCCGGACGATCCTCTTATCCTTTCTGTGAAGCCGCGCTGAAAAGCGCGCGCGTATCTGGCGCGATCCATCATTCGGCGTGTTGTCGTCGTCGTCGCGGTGGGTCCGCGCAATCCGGTAATCGGCACCGATCAGTCGTGCGCGCGTGTATTTATAAATACATATATATATATATTCAAAGACAGAGGAGGCTGACCCATTGTGTTTTCGCCAAAAGACGATTGCAGAGTCCTCCTGCGCAGGGATCAGAGAGAAGCCTAGCTCGTCGGAAGAAAAACGAGGTGGATAGATTCATTTGGCGGTGGAAGGATTTTATTGCTCATGATGCGGAATATGCATAATGGATTCGCATTGTCCTCCTATATGCGTGCGGTTCGCGATCTCCTATTGTGTGTCTCAAAGGTTTAAGATGAGAGAGATTTTTGAAGCGTCAAGCTTAAATATATATATATATATATATATATATATATATGTAATGGTGCATCAGCGCTGAAAAAGAAGAATAGAGGAGAGCGAGAAAGAGAGAATCAGGAATTTATGGCCCAGAGGGAGAAGGAATGGTTTTTAGATTGGATCTCTCTGTAGCGCAGGCGAAAACAATAATATGGATATACATAAATTTCGCGATTCGATTAACTTATCTTCAAAAGGGACGATAAGACGCGCGAAGCTAAGAATCAATTCCGAAAAGCTGCAGCTCTCGTGTGCGTGTGTCTCGTAAATAAACAAAACCTCGCCGCCTTGGGTTAGTCAGAATGTAGATTATACTGAGAGATTTTGTTTTGTCTTATTTAGGTCTAGACCGAAAATACTTCGGCGGAGACGACCGCAGTTCCACTCCCCGGAAAAAAAACTATACACATCTGTGCGCGGCACACCGAAAGAGGCAGCCGAGCGGCAGATTACACGGGACGCGTCGTCTAGTGCATTATGTTATACTATACATATATATAGCACTTCGAATGCCGCCTAGCCAGATAAACGGGTACCGTACAGTCTTGCGTCTCTTCGCAAGATTGGAGAATGCTGTGGGGATCAGAATTTCATCCGCTATATATATATATATATATATATATACGCGTGCACTGTACCGTCACCGATGGATCCATCGAGAGAGAACGCGGGAAGGGGTAAACAATGGGGCTGCCGCGCTGACTCTTCGTCTTTGTCTCTCTCTCTCTCGGCCTAATCGGAAGTGAGTCTTGTTAGGCTTAATGCGTAACTGTACATGGCGAACGGCTAATTCCGCCGTCCCTATCTCCGACATCGAGCTATCGAAACAGTATTAAATTTTATCGCTTTCTGTATATGCTGCATGAATGCGCTATGTGTGCTTTATCCTCTGCGAGCAATTTTCTGCGTCCTTGCTCCCTTCTCGATCTCTTTGATGGCACGATCGCGGCCCTCCCATTCTATGCTTTATTTTTCTACCTTTGTCTCTCTGAATCCGCCAGTATTGGGAGAGCGGATGTCGTCATGAAAAAATATATGCGTTTCAACGAATGAATGACATTTGAAGCAAGAATGATTAATGAAATAGCGAAAACTGAAAATCTAATGATAAGAATCGAATAAATCCCCATATTTATCTGCGTATACTTTATAAACCAGTTCTCTTCTTCGTAATACCCGAAGCGCGCGCAGTCACTCTATCCGTGATAACATCGCGCATATCGCGATATGGCCCAATGGGAATATAAGATTGGAAGCATCGAAAATCACGCGTTGTACTACGCACAAACGATTCCTACACGTGTATATCGGCGTTGATTCTAATATCGCTGCTGATGTGCGCGGCTCATTGTTTATTACAGTTATAATTCAGCGCCGACGGATCTTTCGCTTTTTGAATGAAAAAAGGCGTTTTTGGCCATTTCGCAGAGGAATGTCGCAGAGAGGCGCGCGCGAGAGAGACATTTTCACAGAGATTTCCTCCGGGTTATCGCGGCTTTTACTGTTGGTATAATAGAGGTGGCAGTAACATATTGTAATATACGAGCGGTAAAATTCTACACTTACGGAAAAGGTGAAAGATGATGCGGTATATCGTAAGGTACGTAGGTATATATAATAAGCATCATAATGTGGACGTGGCGAGGAAACTCTTTTTATTGTGTATCAAAGTGTTCAACGAGAAATATTGGGAGTTGCGTTATTGGTTCGAAGACATTGAATTATTATTACGCACGGGAAGTGTTACCGATTTTTTGCTGCATCAGGATCCAGCAAAGTAGCGTTTTGTATACAGGATATTACCACAGCCTCCTCGTAAAATTAGCGATATAAATATGATAATGTTCATCGATAAAAAGTGTTGGTCGTTATCATCGGGTATGCCGGTTATATATATCGATGCAAACAATTTTTCGATTATAGTACATGAATAAAGCCAGTATATAATAGCAGTTGCACAAATCCAAGTGGAAAAAAATCCGTGCGATACTCTCCCTAATCGTTCCTAACTCACTAAGCAAGCGATAAATATCCCGCCGTTCTGAACACTATAGCCACAGTGATTTATAATATTTTCATAAGGGTACATACACGTTCTTCCGTCGTATATATATACGCATGCATGCACATCAGCCGTAGCCATCTCCGCTTGTGTGCATATATATACGACACGGGCATCGGAGCCGCAGCACATCGTACACAGCATCGTTCGTATGCCGCGAGTAAATTCAGCGGACGCATCATCATTCTTTCGCCGCGCGTTGGCTCTATCATTGGCCACTTATTCCCTCGTCTTCTTATTTCGTCGTATAGTCATCGGGTCTATATACCGAGAGCCACCGCCGCAGGGATTCCTCGCGAGCATTGTATGGAAAATTTCGTTAAAGTCCGAAGGCATAAAGCGCGCGTACGCCGGGAGCCATTATACGTCCATCCGCCGAGCCATAACCATAGAAATGCGCGCGCGTGAGCGAACAGTATATATACGCACGAGAGGGAGGAGAGATATGTGGGATTGATTCTTGGCTGATTGCCTTCTCCTCTCCCTCCTTTCGATATTCACGCGGAAATATCGCGCTTATTAGTTAAGAAAAGTACGTATAAGCTTTTCAAAGCGAGCCCGGCGCGGCGATTGTTTTTCCGTGATTTATGAGACGCGACTGCATTTCACACAAGATGGTTATCGAGCGAGTCGATCGAACAATAAACCCCGGCGAAGAAGACAAATATAAGAAAACGCGTTGATACATTGGTATAGGCCGCGATAATTATGCACGCGCGAACCGTAGCCTCCCAACTTGTATATCTGAAAAGCTAGACGAGAATAAATCATTCGCGTATTTATATATAAGCTCTATTCAATCGAGCCCAGCAAGTACGTCCATCGACAAAATAATTATCCGGCAAGTTCCATAACTCATACGGCGCGCACAACGCAAAGATCGCCAATCAGCATTAATTAACCAATTCAATGCGAGACTCGCATAGCTACGTGGGGTTTATATAATTGCCAAAAAGACGCGAGCGTCAACGGAAAGAAAGAATACCATTTTTATATATTATATATCTATTTTTATTTATAAGTGTGCATCATACACCCACGCCTCTGTCGCACGCTCTATGTACACATCTATGTACACACGTTCAGTGGCTCGCGCAGCTTCATTTCTCGCGTGACCCCTGACGATTTCGCTATACAGCCGTACTCCCTCTCTTCTCACTCTGCAACCGATCGTATATACATATACTACATGTATATATATACAAGAAGGTTGCTGCAGTGCTTTTCTTTTTCGCCGGGCGACTATACCTATACGTGACTCTCTTTGTTTGGCAAAAAAGCTCGCCGATGCTGCTGCTGCTGCTGCTAGGTCCCCGCGTGTATGTGTGCAGTGAGTGCAGCGTACTCCTGCAGGCGTCGAGCGAAATCGTGATGTAACGTTAAATGTACGACGAAGCGAGTCTGATCTCTAGGGGACTACGTTATTCGAAAGTGAGTTTCAGAGAAGAAAGGAAAAGACGGGGATCTTATTTTTGTATACATATACATATACACGGCTGTGCGCGTACTATGTACGGGGTAATGCGCAACAATATGAGCTATTGCGCGTGGGTGAACGAAGCTTGATGGTAATTCGAGATACTGGACATCATGTATATAAGATATATCGCCCCGAGATGGACGAGAGCTCCTCATATTTTTGCACACGGCTATATGATTTAATTAATCGCAAGTCGGGTGAAAAATTGCCAGTCTGAAGACTCGTACAGGGACGAGTTCTTCTTATAAAGAGACAAAAACTGTAATACTCGTCCGATATATATATATACGTCCGCGACACGTCGAAGCTCTCCCAGAAAAATCGGAAAGCCCTCGTTATCTAATCCTCTCGATCTTCCCTTTCACCGGAGCGTATATGCACTTCAGCTGCACCGGTGGCAGCAACACGTGCAGCTGCCGCTGATATGCTGAAGTGATTTCCCATCGCGAAGACCGATCGCAAAATCGAAGTAATGAAGCAAGCGCTGAAGACACGACCGTCATCGCAACTCGTCGTCGTCTTCGAGATGGCATTTAAATGTGCCGAGTGACGCGATATATCGTCGTAGCTCATGTGCATATAACCTCCTATCTTCTTCGTCGCATGAATATTTTCCTAGCCGAGAGGGAGAAAGAAAGATCGTTGCATTGGATATTTCGAAAGTCATCCGAACGCGACCGCTGCTGCAGGTCTCTCTCTCTCTCTCTCTCTCTCTCTCTCTCACTCTCTATCTCTCTCGGCTGCAGTCTGTGAGTGTTGCTGTGGTGGCTTTTTCTTTGATTTTTGTCTGGGAGAGGATGCGGTGTAATGGATGACGCGAGCGCGAGCGGACCGATGAGTTGAGATTTTGGTTTTTATGTAATTGAGACCGTTAATTTTCTCAGGGAGGCCGTTTTGCTTGAGCTGACGCGTATAATTACACTGCAGTGAGATCGAACCTGAATTTCAAGTGGAGAAATAGAATAGAGTGTATAAAATATACAAAGTTTTGCACTGATTTGAATACTCGTATACGAGATGACGCAATTTTTCTACGCGCACATTTCCGTTTCTGACTATATAAGAAATTAGTAATCGATCATTCGAGCGAAAAGATTTTTATCGGAATGAATTGATAAGGATTGAATGTTACACGCGTGTGCCTACACACTGTACAGTCAGTCGAACGCTCAGTGCTCTCGATCATTATAAAATATATTATAAACTTTCTACGCCAGATGGAGCATGAAAATACCTTTTCGATTTTCCAATAGACCCAAACGATATCTATATAATAATAACAAGCACGTTTTATACTTTTCTCCTTTTCACGACAACCCCGCTGTATCGTAAGTAGTAAGAGCCTCCATCAACCAGACAAGCCTTCTCTCATTGCCCGTCGATATAATTATAACCAACACATCCCCCGGGGCCCCCAAAAACACACGACAAAGCTCCCACGCCGGATAACCACGAAAACCCCTAAGGCTCGCAGCCCAAATCGTTACCTCATTCTCAACTAATTCCACACTCCTCGAGGCAATATTATCCAAACCACACTGCAGCAGCGTTACCCAGATATATATAAAATCCGAAGACAGGTGGCCCAGCTCTCTCTCTCTCTCTCTCTCTCTCTCATGATTGCTGCAGCACAACCATCACGAGTATCTATCGCTTTCGGATCGCGAAGGATCTGCGCATGCAGGCGCGAGAGAGTGTTTTATGGTTCCTCGCTTTTTCTCCGTCGTCGCCGCAGCGGTATATAAGATCGTGATTTGCATCTACGAACTTTCCATCGCGCGCGCTTCGCTTCTCTAACACACATATAGACACACAATGCGACGACAACGAAAGAGAGAGAGAGAGGCGATATATACAGAGGGAGAAAGGCGACTGAGTGTACACACGCGCGATTATATTCGTTTTCAGCGACGCGCGACGCGTTGAATTATCGATTCGACGGCCGATTAGCCGACTGTGTGTGTGTATTTTCTTTTATTGTGCGCGCGGAGTCGGGCACATTCAGATGTAGCAGCGAGCGATCCTTAATTATATATATGAGGAGGATTGAATTGAATGCGTGCGTGTCATCGCGAGGCTTTTGCAGAAATGAATCGCGAGAGAGCCATTGTGAGGATGGATATTAATTATGCAAGTCGCGATGAATTTTTTAGATGGGTATTTTTATTCGGTCTTTCTTTGGATGTACCGTGCATAATATGTGATTTTCCGCGCGATTCGATTGAACACGTATACGAATGTGAGATTGCTGCGCGAAGAATAATTGCGGGTTTCTTCATGGATATTCGATCCGTATAGAGATATTTCGATTTAAAATACACACTATTATAATATGCTCACATTGACTTTCGACTGATTCTATACGATCTTCTCGCTACTCACATATATTGACCTTTTCTATTACATAAACTGCAATCATCGTGTTCACACTCGTTACTCATTGAACTTGACAGCTCGCATATTATATATAAACACGCTCGCGAGTCGATTGTCTCTCGATTATCGCGCAAATACACACAAAGTAATTGCTGTTATGTATAACATATATGTATATATATATATAAAGTTGAAAGGCACATATCTCACAAATCATCACCTCGAGGAAATAACATGGTTCTGCTGTATACACACTGCATCAGAGATGGATCTCCCCGTCAATCAAGGAAACACGAATCGGAGTATATAATAGTGCAACACAATCGTTCCGAAGGCCTTGAGCTACTGCTTATATCCACACAAACACATACACAACTAGCAACTATATTCCCTCGACCTCGCCCGCAACGACGGCAAACATCGGGTCTAGGCGACGGACAGCCGCAGCAGCAGCCAGAAAACCGCAGAGATACAGAACCCCCTCTGTATTTACGAGCTCTGGCCTCTCCGCCGTTACAATATATAGCATTACGCGCGCCGGCTATTTTATATGAATTGCACGTTACGCAATGAGCTACGCTGCCTGCGTTCGAGGATGCGCACGCGCGCGACTGCTGGTCTTGGCTTTGCGCGATATTACGCATTTTTTCCCCTATTGTGAGGGCGATCGAAAAAATCGTATGTATATAAATTATTGATGAAAAATCGAAGTACACAAGAACTGTTTGATTTATAAAGGCAGTGTTTGCTGTTTGTAGATGGGTTAAATTTAGCTAAAAGTGATGAGGGATACATAATACGTACAGCGGAAACAAGGAATACTACTCGTTATCGCGCGAGCTTCATCCGCATAAACTTCCTCGTATATATTCTTCCTCCCGACCAATCGAATGATTCACATTATAGATTTTGCGAGTATATACTATTTTATACGTTACCAGGTACACACCCGAGAGAAAAGTCGGAAAGGATTCTCCGGAAATACTACGTATGTATAGGATGAAACTATATGGTCAAGAGGATTTCGATACGAGCGCGCATTGGCTGCAACTTATCATTATCTTTATTATCGATAAATAATATATATCGCTTGTATATATCACACACGCGCGCGGCGATTTTCGAGGTGTCGAGCTTGACACGCTTACGCGTCTACGTATATACACACTTTCGAATGGAGAGTTTATGTATCGATGAACGGCTCATTAGCCGCGATCGGCATTTCATAGCTGACTGATTGTGATTTAAGAGCGAAAACGAGCGCGTTTTATAATAATGATCGCATATCTCTCGGGGAGAACCAGCATGCCGTTGTTTCACACCGCTAACGACAACGTTTTCACTGCACCGATTATCGAAACTCTCTCTCTCTCTCTCTCTCTCTCACTATACTTCCTATATTTACATTTAACCGTTACACATACACGTTCCGGCGAGATAAAAGAGTTATAGTGGTAAACTTTTCGAGAACCGCCCGTATTCCACGCGCCAATATAAGAGGAGAAAACTTTGTGCTTATATATATAACGGGCTGTCGGAGCGAGCTTTATGCAGAGTCAGTAAATCAAAATCCGCTCGAGCAATCAGATATCTCCTTACGCGTGCTGCTCGATGCACAAAGTGCGAGAGTCGATATATATACACAAGTTTCGCGGCCGGCACTGCTGTACACAGGTGCAGCAGCCGAAAGCATGAAACATTCATACATATACGCGCCCCTGGAGAGATAGACCTCCGCCGCTACAGCAGAGAGTTTACGTACTCCTCTGCCGGCTATCTCCCATTGTTGCAAGAGAGTATATGTGTTATATATATATACACACACATACGTAATAGAGCTCGCGCGGCTGCTCTCGGATTTATAGAGTCGCGGCCCGTTACATATCTGAAAGGATCCGATAAATCTCGCACTCATATATATATACATACAAAGTTATATATACTAATATATACACACCGCGGCCGCACAGATTTTGAGAAAGGGCGGCCACGTGCGCGCGTGGCATTATACCTTTAGCAGTAGCAGATAGAGAGAAAGAGAGATATATATCGGGATTCAAAGAGCTCTCTCGCGCGCGCCCGGTGTATCTAACGGTAGCAAGACTGTACCGGCGATACTTTGGGCTTTTAGTATGCGCGATCGGTCGCGCCGACAGGAAACGCGCAGTCCCTTCTTCTTCGGAGCCTCTCTCGGGCAGCCGGTGCATTGTTACGCGAATTCTCTTATCGACCCTCTCTCTCTCTCTCTCTCTGCAGCGCCTCGGTGCAGTGTACGTACTTTACTCTCCGCGGCGCTGCTTTGCCGCATATATAAGTGTGTGTGTGTGCGTCTATGGCTCTCACGGGAAAGGAATCGCCGCGTGCTCTGTGTGCAGCTACTGCCGTGCCGCAGAGGAGTAACTATGCTGAATCTATAATTCCCCTCCCAAAGTGTCCCGTTAAATAGCATAGTGCGCGCGGCGCGAGACTCCCTTTGCTCTCTGTATCCCGAGTTCCGCTCGCTATAGAGTATGTTTGTGTTGCAGGTATCTATATGTATAAATGTGCTACATGAGTCGACTGCAGGAGTTACGAGGTTTCACAGTTTATAAATTACCACGGTAGCAAATTTTATCGAAAATTCTAGGCAAATCAGTCTTTTGCGGAGCTATATGTATACATAAAGAAATCACAGGGGGAGCTAATAAGAAAGAGAAACAGCGAGGAAGTCTAACCGTGGAATTTCGACCACCCGTGCGCACTTCCTTGCGGCCAATGACCTTTGCTCTTCCTCCTCCTCCTTATGTTCGTCTTCATCCTCTCGTGGTTGTCGAACGCCGGCAGATCATCAATTATCTTTCCTCCTCGTTGCTGTTATTTTATCAATGTACACATTATTGAGACCCAATCGATTGAGTTATTACAAAGAGACAACAAATATACGCACTATATAATGGCATATAATGTCTCTCTCTTCTAAATTTTTTCCCCGGAGTATTAAATAAGCGTGCTTTAGAAGTCAAAAGATACGGCTGAAAAAATGCGCAGCTTATTATAATGAGAGACTACACTATAACGACTAGTTGCGCCGTGAAAAAAAAACCCAAGAGGGTAATGGATTGAGATGTCTTAGAGGAAAATGTGTCTAATTGCATGACGAGGTGGGACGCGTGAGCGACTGAGATTTGTTGATGGCGGCGATTAAGGTATATAATCCGTCGTTGAATGCTACGCTTTATGTTGCTGTATTGCCCGCTTATATAGATATATAATCTCATTATATTAGATGGAGACTGTAAGTACTTGAAATAAAAGTTATTCCTATATATATACTCCCGCGTGATATATTTTTCGACATTTTTTTGCAAGACTCATTCGAGATATATTGCGCAATATCTAATTATAGAATAATTATAATTCATCTTCTATCATAGTATAGCTATATATATATATATACATATCCGGCACATTTACACCCATCTTTCTTCTGGATCATCGTGCAACCATGAGCGTCGAGAGCCATCTAATTACCTACAAAACGCCTCCACCTCCTCTAATCCCCTATCCCCCCACTCCTTAATTTCCTATCTCTCAGCAGTCTATTCGCCGCTCTGTTATGGCTTAATTAATTGTCCCATTAAAGAAGTTAATCGAGATGCGGCGTTCTCTCGTCGACTGCTGGGCGCATCCATATTCAGAGCGCATCTCGCCGCAGCTGCGCCTCGCCCAGAAGTGTCACGTGGGACGGCCTGTCATTTGTAAATATAAACGAGGGGCTGCCCTAATCGTCGTGAGAGAAAGAGAGAACGCACGCACTTACGAGAACGACGACGACTAGTGCTATTAACGGCGACACCCCGCGACACATCGACGAGGAGGAGGCGGCGGCTGACTAATTATTTCTCGTTTGAGCGACGGCTAATGAGCCTTCTATTACTTTATCGCAAAGTGCGCTTCGTTTTTTCTTACATCGGCTCTTTGGCTCGTCGTTGCCGAGATGCAGGAGAGGCGATGAGAGGGCTTATATACGGATTCACTCGAAGACGTAAGCTACTGATGCGCTGTGAATGCAAATCAGTTGCGCGTTTACGTGGACAGATAAGAGGTGGTTTGATATTTCAGCCGATGACGTAAAGGAGAGAGCTTTTTCTTTTCTTCAATATTATACATACCGATCGAGTAAGTGA